>JAOQIF010000205.1:0-106531 GCA_026260285.1 Colletotrichum sansevieriae | reverse complement strand
TAATAAGTTATATATAACTAGCTCTACCTTTAACCTCTATTTATATATTATTAATAACTTAAGCCCTTATTTTGCTATTATTAGTATATAGATAGATAATATAATTAGTCTCTCTAATAATGTTTTTTCTACTATTAAAAAGAAGAGCTTTAAAAAGCTAAATTTATAGCTAAACTTAAGGAGAAACTTACACCTTAGACCCATATTACATTTAATAGCAGAACGATCTCTATTACTAGTATTAATATTATTATACTATACTAGAAGGGCTAGGTTACTAAGATTAAGCTTATAAAGAAGACGCCTAAGAAGATACTAGTAAAGGAATAGTATATTAAGTAACAAGCTAGAGGGGTTTATATAGTCTTAGTTTACTAAGTAGAAGCTTATTTTAACTTATCAACTACTACTTAATACTAGGATCTAACTAATAAAAACATTACTACTCTTAATAAGCGCTTATAATAGCTAAAAGGTAACTTTAACTAAGGCCTAATATTTATTATATTATTAATACCTATTACTAAACTATTTGTATTTATAAATAAATTATTTACTAATAATTAAGACCTTATAGTATAGTTAGATTATATTATTATACTTACTAATAAAGTAGTAAATAATATAACCTTTATAATTAATAGTAATTTTATTTATTATAGCTATACTAAGTATCAATAAGTTACTTATAGTATATTAGCCTTAGAGATCTATATTATAATTACTAGTATAGACCTCGCTTTTATTATTACTTTAACTCTTTGATAAGTTATTACTAAGCTAGGTATTACTAACTCTATCCCTATAGTAATATATACTAACTTATACTTGCTATATAGATATCTGGTTAAACTTAGCAGTATAAAAAAAAGAAGCTTATAATTAAAATTATAGCTCTCTATTAGTTATATAAGCGCTATAAGCTATCTAAGATCTAATAGGTTAATATTAAAGATAATACTGCTAATATACTAATAAAAGTAATGACTAATAGGGCGTTATAACGCCTTATTAATAGGAATAAGTAGATAATTTATATAGAATGATACGTAATAAGAATAATAAAAAGATTAATATAATAATAATATAATAATAAGTGTTTATAAAAGGACAGGATTATAGCTAAAACTAGCTACTTTTTACTTTATTTAGAAGCTAATAATAGCTTCTAATTTATTATTTTAATTCGTATAATTAGATAGGCTTATTAAGCGATTACTAGGATAAAAAAAAGACTAGTAGTATAGGAATAGTTACCTACCTATATAGTAAATAGAACTCCTACTCGCCTAGTAAGCTAGATCTAGCTTTAGATCTATAGCCTAGGTTAGAATAACTAGGACCTAGTAAGTAGTTATATAACTTATTATATAACCTACCATATTAGCTTCCCATATTATTCTTACCTCGCTAGCTACCTTCTAATATAACATAATATTATTAATAATTTAGACTTTATTATACTTACCCTCGCTCCCTTTATATACTAGAATTTTAAAACTAATAGATATAATATAAGGAAAAATATCTAAAAGGTAGCTATACCCTTAAGCCTAAAGGGCTTATATATAACAGTAGATAAAGGGAGTATAATAACTTTAGTATTATTCTAATATTATAATTATTAATACTCTAATAATCTTATATATCTTTTTTGGATATTTTCTTAATAAGTTTATATCTAGTTTAAATAATTTCTTTTAATTAGATCTATAAATTACTTTATATATTATTTAAGCCTGTTTTTAATATTCGTACTTAGTTATAAATAAAGTCATATTATTTACTATCTTCTTAGTTCTTATTAGTTCTAGCTTTTTGTAATATATACATATAGAACTAAGTATAGCTTATAATAATTTATAAGGGATTATTAAATAAGCCCTAAGTAGCTTTATTAAAGTAATAAACCTAAATAAAAGCCTAAGTAAGCTTAACTTAGGTATAGCTTATAATACTAATAAAAACCATCTTAAAAGCTAAATACCTTTAGCTATTATCTCTAAAAATACTTAAGTATTTATAAATTAAGTAAATTTAATATGATTACTTTATATTTAATCTTATATTTCAAATAAATACTATAATAAAACAACAGGATTTTATACTATTCTTATTACTAAAGTATATTATTATTTCAAGTTCCTATTACTATCTATTAATAAATGACTATTACTTTTTATAATTTTAGAAATCTATTAATTAGGGGAACTATTAATAACAATTTAGCTATTAATACTGTTACTAAAAGTTATGTTAAATACCTAAGCTTATAAAATAAAAACATTAAAATAAATATAAGAATTTATAATTTATAAGATTATTAGTAAAGAGTAGAGAAGTTAATTTAGAGATATAATTATAAATAATATTTATATTAATAATAGTATAATTTAAAGTATTAACTTATTTAGTTTCTTTATAAACTCTTATAATAAAGACTTATTACGAAAATAAGTTTATTTTAAATATTAAGAAATTTAAATCATATATAAAACTAAATTATTAAAATTCTTCAATCTAGGAATATTAAAATTAGTATCTTTTTATTACTTTATATAAGAGATTGCTTCTTAATTATAAAAGTATAAAGCCTAACAACCTTTTAAATTATATATACTTAACTATATATCATAAAATATATAAATTCTTATAATACTTAAAAATAAAATCTAAGTTAACATAAATATATATTTAAATAAAGAAAATAAGGAGATATCTTTTCTCTTTTCTTAATAATAGAAATTCTATCTAGATATATTACTTAGGTATCTATTTTATTCTTACTCCTATTAATCCCTCGCCCTTATACTACCTTATTTTTAGTTACTAGGAGGAATACTTCCCTAAGGTCCTAGATAAGGAAGTAAAGGACTTTAGAATATTTATAGTTATAAGATATTTCCCTATTATATTATAGGGAAACCTATACTATTCTAAATTAGTATTATAGCTAAAGCTTATACTAATAAGATTATTTATATCTCTAGTATTTACTAATATAATCTTATATCCTCTTACTCTTATATTATATATACTTCTAATTCCTTTCTCTAAAGCTTAAGTCTTACTTTTTATTCCTTATCCTTTTGCTTAATATCTTATTATACAATAAGAGCTTATACCTCCTTAAGTTTAATCTTAGCTTATTACTTAGCTATCTTAATTATACTCTATCCCTAGCTTTATATAATAACGCATCTCAAATCTTATTATAATTAGATATTATAGAAATAAGCCTAAGGTTAGTAGGGTATAATTTAGGAATATATTTAGAATGTACTTAGAGTATATTTAGAGCCTTTTAACTTACGTCCTTTATTAACTATGATTTTATTAATATAGGACTCTGCTAGATAATATGCTATAATCTAATATAATATTATTACTATTATTAAAATTAAAGCTATCCCTTAGATTATTATATCTTATATAGTCTAAGGCTATTAGACTAGTAGTCCGGAATCTACTGTAACTCTGCGCGCAACCCTTAAAAGTATTATTATCTTTACTATCTATACTATTATAATTCTATTAGTATTTAGATTCTAATCTAGTTAGCTACCCTATACTAACCTATAAGTATTTAAACCTACTTTTCTTTTTTTCCCTTGTTTATAAACCTTCTATATAAAGAGGTACTATAATAGGATATGAGAATTTATAGTTAGCGTTTAACTATATCCTACCTTAGGATATACTAATTATAATCTTAAGAAGCTTTAATTACTTATTTTAATAATATATATTAACTAGCCTATTTATATAATGCTTTATATAAGACTTTAATTATATTTATATTTCCTAGAAGTATATCCTAGTTTTTATATAATATTAGGGATATACCTTAATAAAGCCCAGACTAAATAACTAGCTAATACTTATACTAAATCTAGAATGCTAGGTTAGGCTATTACTCTATAGTAATTAGTATTAGAATATATCTAAATTAGAATAAAGTACCTCTAGAACTAACCTTTAATTAGGTTATATATAGTATTATATTATAATATAGAATCTACCTTAAGTAGTATAAAGAGGTGCTCTAGTTTATTATTTAGCTTAATATTATTATATAAGTAAAACTTCTAAGCCCCTCTCTTAAAGTATATATAATAAAAGTAGATATATCTCTAGGCCTACTAATTCTATAGTTAATATAATTAATTAACCTTTTCCTAGAGGTAATAACTAAAGCCTAGGATAAATTAATAATTTTCTATTTAATACCTAAGGTTTAATCTTACTATATATATATTACTAGTCTTAATTAATTATAATTCTAACTAGATATAGTAACTAGGTATTACTATCTTTATTTAAATCTTAAAGGTATTTCTATTAGACTTTAGCTTAAACCTTTCTTAAAAAAGCTTAAAGATAGTTATAAATATGTACTTATATATATTTATTATCTTACTATTTATGAAAATATAAACTATTAGAATTACTCTTTCTAAAGCTAGATCAAACTAGCCCTAAGTAACTTCAATCTTATAGCTATTATATAGCTACTTATAATTAGTACCAACCTAAAAGTAATTTATCTAAAACTACTTCTACTACTTAACTTATAATAGATGTAAGTAAATATATATCTAGTAATAACTATTATTAACAAAATATTAAATCTATTAAACTATTAGTATTTTAAAGAAATAGAATAAGTAAATAGATTATACTTAAAAGCCTTTATATTATTTACTAATATAGTTATGAAAAATAATAGGCTATAATATACTAAGAGCGTAAAATATAATTTATAATTTATAAATAATTACCTAAATAAAATTAGAATTTATAAGACCCTTATAAATATTAGTAATATATCACCCCTAGTACTCTTAAATAAAGTTCTTAAGCTCCTAGGATTTAAGGAAGGAATCTATTCTAAATTAGTTTTAAATATATTCTAAATATATTTTAAATTAAGATAAAGTATACTTACTTAGACTTATGTTTAGTTTCCTAATTTAATATATAACCCTCGCTAGGCTATTTATAATAAATAGAGGAAACTTACTTAACAGAGAGAGAGGGTATATATATTTACTATAAAATATAATAACTATCTAGGGAGTAATCTCTATAGAGATAGGAATAATAAAATTAAGCTTAACTTTATACTTGAAATAAATTAGTTTTATATCCTTTTTTATATAATTATAGTCTAGGAATATTAGCTTATTATTTATTCTATGTAGCTTAAAATATACTATATATTATCTTCCTTTATTAAGTATTTATAAAGAAAGAATATTATTCCTCTTCATTATTTATAAAAGTTCTATTAATTATCCCCTTAATCTACTTATAATAATTAACTATCTCTAGTTTTAATATACTATAGAAATAGTTATTTTTCCTTTCGCCTCTATTATAATAATTTATTAACTAATTTATATATTAAATCTAGATCTATTTAAACTAAGTAAGTTATCTAACATTAGAGTACTTAATAATAAGTTAATAACTATACTTATATAGTTTATATAATATATAATATTTAAATATATAATAAATTAAAAATGCCTAAGTAATTACTTATTTTTTAATAGTTTTAGTAAATACGTAGTATTTAATAGTTACTAATCTATTAAGTAACTCTATTATAACTATTATATATAAGCTTTATTATAATTTAGGTATAAGATAAGAATATGTTATGCTACCTAAATACTTATAGGTATATTATATAACTAGAGTATTACCTAAAGCTATATATATATTCTTCTTACTAGGAAAGGGTTTTTATAAACTATATTAAATAACCTTCTATAGCTCAATATATTTATCCTTATTTAATACTTTAATTAAAATAATATAAGCAATACTATTAGCTATAGTTTAAGGTATTTCTAGAAAGCTAGCTATATAGAGGACTTAGTTAACTTAGAAGGTATTAGTATTTATTTAAAAATAACTATTATTACTTAGAAGTATTAATGAAAGAATTAGTTATTACTTAGGAATAACTCATTTAATTTTAAAATAAATTTAGTATTTATTATTACTATTATATATATTTACTTAGTCTAAAGGTTTAAACTTAAGAGATTTAAATACCTTTATTATATACTAGTTACTAAAGTCTAATTTATTATCTTTATCTTCTAAATATATATAACTCTATTTAATTTTATTATCTATATAGAGTACCTTAGGGAATTATTTACGAGTATTTAGGGGATTTTTAGAGTTAGATTTAATTATAAATACTATCTTAGTAATAATATTAATATAAAACTATATATAAGGAAGTTTATATTATAAAGATAAATCTAGAATATATTTAGAATATAATCTAGATATAAGGAAACTACTCCTAGATTATGGGATATACATAATAAGGAAGCCTAATTACGTAACTAATAGAATCCAGGCCTATAGCCCCCGCCTACCCGTAGTAATAATCAGGTTAGGTCAGGTTATGCTGTCGGGTTATATTAGGTAGGGGGGCAATGGTTGGTTAAGCTATAACCTCGTGTGGATAGCGGTTTCGAGTTCGAGATAGAGTGGGCTCGAGTGCGGAAACAGCGCTGGCTGAAAGTAACAAAGTTCGATACATGTTCGCCTCGAAAGTTCAGGGTCTTCCCATCAGATAGTACACCAAGTAACTACACAGTACCTTATTGAAGTACATCGATGGGGACGATGAGGGGCACTTGGAGGAGTTTCCTCCACTGTAGGCCAGTGACAGCCGGAGCGTCATTGGAGATAATCGGAATTGATTGGAGATAGGCGGGCAGCAGACGGTTTCCGTGTTACCTAAGGGACCTCTTTGATGCCAGGTGTACCCCAGTTCGAGGCACGTTGTTTTTAATTGTCGACATAGAAAAAAATTGAAAGAAAGAGAAAGAGAAAAAAACGAAAAAAAAGAAAAAAAAGGGAAAAAAGAAAAATCGGCTCCCCGCCGCCCAGTCTTGGAGGGGCAGGCGGCAGGTACGCGCAGCGCTAATGTGTGAGAGCGCAGTGCTTCAGTGGCAGGCGAGGCAAGATAGGCAGGGCGACTAGGGCTGTCTTCACCGCATCTTTGCTGGCCATGTCATTCTGATTCTGGGGGAAAGAGCGTCACTGATCCTTGCCTGAGGTGGTGTTGAAGGAAGGAAGCAGATGGCTGCCGTTACCGTTGCCCCTGCCGTTGCCATTCCCGTTAGCCCGTTGAACTGCATTCAGGTCCGAGGCATGGCGACCTCCAAGTCCGAGGTGGTGGCTGCAAAGCCGCTGACCAAGCCCGACTGAGCCAAATGGACGGCACAACAGCGAAGAAGGAAAGAAAGAGGAGCCGGAGAGAAGGCGCGACGTAGCACTCTACCTCTACCTCTACCTTATGACAGTACGTTCCACTTTAGCGCGTTTTCTCCGTTGTCGATGCCGCCGTCTCCTAAATGCCCACCTACCTAGGGTACCTATACTGGTAGCGGTAGCGTGCCTCGTGAGCACCCACGAGGTACGTACCTTCTCCCGCCTAGCGGGCCCCGACGATTGCGGCACTTCCGCTCCTCTCACTTGCTTTAGGTCTCGTCGCTGCCCACTAATTATCTTCACTGCCACTGGCCGGCTTGACTGGAGGTCTCTCTGCTTCTTTCCTTTCTCTCGTCTGCTTTCCGCCCGCCAGACAACAACCACCGCCACCACCACTTTGACACTCGAGACACCGCTCACAAATAACACCATGGCCGGATACGCAACATTTCCATTGCCCTGACCAAATAGCTCCCATCTCACACACACTCTCCCTTCTGGCCCATGTCCATGTCAATCCCTCTCTATCCTCGCCATAAGCACACCCCGACGCTCGTCCCGACCACCAATCCGCCTCCCTTCCAGCGTCGCCTTCGTTTCTTCTGCCTGTTGACCAGGTTCTCCCGTCTTGATTGTCCCCGCCAAGCTCCAGCCAAAGGTACGCAGTATTACACAGAGAGTACGGGATAATTCGCCCGACATTCAACAATCAACCAATACCTGGCACCGCACACACACACATTACATAGGTACACATACCTCGACGCGCCCACCGCCTCCGAACACACTTCCGCCAACCCATCGCATTACTTCATACCGACCCCCGACCTCCCGACCTCTCACTTCCCACCACCGAGCCTATTCCGGTCGAAATATCATCCATCTTCTCCTACCTACCTGTCTGGGTTTTCAACTTCGAGAATCTCCGCCTACCTCTGCATCCCAGCTCTCTCCGCGCCAGACAGACGCGGCCTGTCTACTTGTCGACCTCCAACAGCCTTGCCCACACTACTTGTCCAAGTCGGCAAGAAAGCGAGCAAATACCGAACACTTACTCCAACACCCTGGTCCTCTTGGTCCGACACTGCTATTCGCCGCGTTTGTCCCGAGCATCTGGTACCCTTTCGCAGCTGCGTCACATTCAGTGTCTCTTACACTCCTCCCTTCTTCACCAGTCGACCTCCACGACCTCCCGATTTCGATAATCCCGTGGCATCGCCGTTGCTCCCTCGCACCAACATTCCTTTGCGCCCTTCGCTGCCCGTCTGACGCGCTCCCCCTCGCCCGCGACCCCAGCCATATACTCTGCCTCGACCTTTAACTGTACACGTCCCCCGCAGTCTGATGCCGAGTTTTCACAGCATTTCCACTTGACTTACTTGCGCCTGGCACAAGGTTGACGATATTACTCGTAAATCGTCTTAGTACGCGACCCTGTTCGTCAACCACGCTCCATCCGCGTAACTTCGATAACTCCCCGACGACTCACTGCGATTAAGCTTCGGGTTCCGGCTACCTAGCTATCAAAAACTCCGTGCACCCCTCAACTCTGTTGGTCTCAGCCCGCTTCTAGCCACCGCATGCCGCCTCTTTACTGAGCCTCACACCAAACCATCACGGTTTCTCACGTCGCTCACCCTCAGTCACATGAAATTCTTGCTAGAAGCAATGCAGCCCCGACTGAATTACCACTGCGCGTCGCGTTGAGAAAATGGCCTTATCCCCCAACATCTGAACGATAAGAGCTCGCATATCGTCACACTTTCCAGTAACCTCATTCGAGATGCTGGGAAAGCTCTTCAACCTGGGCACTGGGAGTCCGGCAAACGCTCCTGCCCCTTCACAAACGAACAACAACACTTACAAAGATTCCCCACAATCTCTCGAATCTATGCAGGAGGACATCCACACTCGAAATCTCTTGTTCCCCGACACCGAGGCCTTATATCAACATAGGAATGACCAGGTTTTTCCTCTTTCTATGGCACCGGCCCTTCCGCTCGCATCCATTGCAAGCGCCTTCGACTACGATGGTGACATCGACCTTGACACTCGCCATGTACGCCTCCTCATCATGCAAGACGCAGTTGCATCTTTTCCGGCCCAACTTCTTTACGACAGCCATCCGGCTCCCCCAAAGCCACCTTCAACTGGAGAGCGCCCGATTTCAGGTATCGGCATAGTACAGGACTCTCAGAGATACCCGACGTCGCCTCGAAAAAGTAGTCTGAATCAGACATCAAAACCTCTGGTTATTCAGCCGGACAGCCCCCAAACCCCCCAAGGTGCCTTTGATCGCAGGTCCTCTATGCAAGGCCGAACTCAATCTCAAGCTGAGACAGAGCTCCAGCGGGCACGGCGGGAGTACAATGATGAAATCCATGCCTTTGCGGGATCTGTCTTTGGAAATTCAGAGCTCATGTCTTACAAAGGAACTTCAACCAAGGTTCATATTGTTCCAACCGACAGTCGTCCTGAGTATGGAGGCTCATATCTTGGAGATGGTCGCGGCTCAATCGGACGCTCGAGCATGCGCTCCAGCCGACTGGCTCAGTCATACACCTCAGACAACGTCTCGCCCATGCACCCTCCGCAATCGTTCACTTCATCCGCCCCGAATTCGAGAACTCCCCCAGAGAGAAGGAAAATACTTATCACGCGGCTCTTTCCTGTTTCGCTGCCCAGCGACGACGGTGATGCACAGAGTGACACCCCCCTAAGCCGTTTTTCTGACCACAACACGGGCTTTCCTTTTCCGCAGTCGGCGGACGAGACGAACCCGCCAAAGAAGAAGAAGCCGCAGCCCAAGCAAAAACGCACGCCCATGTATGCGGTTGTGTTGGTGATTCAGCTGCCTCCAACATCTGCTCAACCCATACCTACTTCTGCTATGAGATCCGCCCGCGGCGCCAGCTCGTACACCGAACAGGATTCGTTCCCGTCCTATATGAGCTCAGCTCGGCGCTCGGGCTGGACGCTATCAGGGTCTGGGTTTCCTATAGATTCTCTGGAGTCGTCCTGTTCGACCGATGTTGATGACAGGATGGACACGATCACACAGCATTGGGATATTATCATGCGGACTTTGACGCACCTCCAGGGGTTTGTCGCATCTACGCTTGGCACGTTGCTTAAGCAGGCAGACCTTGCCTCGCCAGATCCGTATACTCCCTCGTTTTCGTCGTATGTTGGAAGGGCCCCATCCTTGAGTGGAAGGCGCGAAGAGCCCCATTTCGTCAAGCCACCTAAGACCAACGCCAAGAATATCGCCCTGCAGCCCAACTGCTTACAGCACGACGACAGCATCATACAAGAAGCAAACATGGCAAGAGTGAGGGTGGTTACTGGTTTACGCGCACAGCGCGTCATCACTGCGCAGGGAAGATGGGGCATCTGGAGGGACGAAGCCAGATGGATGGCGAGAAAAGCCGGAGAGAAGGAGCATGGCTTTTTCTTCTTCAACTTACTGACGGGCTTCCTGGCGACGCATACCGACTGGCTGAACGCCATGAGCCCTGCATGGTACCGCAGGAAGCATCACCAGCAACAAAAGGCCAGGAGCGAAGAGGATCTGTCACTGCCGGCACGGACTGTCATTATTGCCCAAGACAAGATGCTGGCGCGGAGGTTGATTTTTCTTCTGTCGGCTTTCTTGCCGTCGCATCAGCACATTGCCTCAACACGCCCTCACCGGCCAAGCGCGTCCACGTCCTTCGGTGCCTTTTCTCAATCCCCCCCTTCTCTTATCATACCTATTCTCCGAGAAGAATCGCTACGTCGCAAGATCAACCGACGGACTGGACCCAGGAGAACCTCTCACTCCCGCACGGTCAGCCAAAGCACGAGGGCTTCTGGCGTCCCACCTCAACTGGCGCACCTAAGCATGGAAAGCCGACACGAGAGACGTGTCTCCGACGCAGCTTCGATACGATCCAATCTTCCTATTCCTGGTAATGAGCAGGTCGGCAGGAAGAGCAGCGCAGCAACGGCAACTACCATCACCCCGGAGACTACCATCCCGCATTTTACGACCGCCCAGAGGTTCGAGACTCGACGAAGTTTGCGGCCGGGCAGCAGTGGGAGCATGGCTGCAGATGACCTGAAGAGAACACTGAAACGTGGGGAGAGTTCGGGTCATGTCAGCACAGCTAGCACTGATTCTCGGATGTCGGGTTCTAGGTGGGGCAGTGTCATCAGCACGCTGTGGAATGGAAAGAGGAGGGATTCGACCGGCCTTACAACGCCCAGTATGCCCTATGGCAGTGGCCCGACCTCGCCGACTAAACCAGTGCATGGTCGTCGGGATAAGCTTGCCGAAATGGTACGAGAAGTTAGGACTGACGGCTATCAGCGGACAGACGATCGTGGTCAAGGCAACGACGGCAATGGCAACGGGCTCATAACTCCTCGAGGACTTGACGAGCAAGGAATTGACGGTGCCCCCGCAAGAATCTCCTTCCCCGAGCGAGTTCCCGATCCTAGTGGCGACTTCCAATCACCTGTGAAGACATCGATCAATGCCGAAGATGGAGTCATCGATGTGGACATCTCTTTTCCTGACTACATCACCTCATTCGAGACGGCAGTCAGCTCTCCATCTAGCAGCGGCTATCTTTCCACTACTGGAGTCGGTAGCGGGCTAGAGGGCTTCGAGCAATTTTCGAGGATCACGATAGATGGTGATTCTCCTATGAACGTGGCTGGATTCCTCCAAAGATACCACGACGACATGATACTGCAGGCCGTTCCTCCCCAAGACAACCTCATGGACGACATCAAAAAGTCGATGAGAGCCGAGCCCACTCCCTTTGTCACACAGCCGTTCTACTCCATGGAACAGCCAGCAGACCGTTGGGTCGACGTCAGCAGTGCACTTATTGCAGACACGACGAGACACACTATCACACGAATCCGTTACCGTCGACTGATCCGGCCGAAACCATTCCTCGACAGAGTGGCTCCTTTGGGCTCGGCCGGTTCAAGTTCGTACAATGCGGCTCCCATGACCCCGTCGATTCTCCCTTATGAGACGCAGCTGGACGACGAATTCGTCGAGGAACCTATTGCCAGCCTCGACGAGGTCCTCATTGAGGCAGTTGAGAGAGTGATTGCGCAGAGCAGCGAAGTGAGCAAGCAAAGCTCCTCGAACTCTTCTCGCTCAACGAGCAAGCGCAGAGACCGAAGTAGCAGTGAAGCTTCAGTCTCTGTCGAATCGCACCACACGACCCGTATTCCAGTAGCATCTCAAGAAGTACCCCGAGACCAATGTAAGACAGTGGTCCTGTCGGCATTGGACGAGATCATTCGCGACGTTATTGAGGAGCGGGATCACGAAAATGCAGACAACAACAGCCACGCGGACAGAGACCGGGAGAGCGCACTCCGCGAGGCCGTCCGAGTTTGGCTCGACGCCGTTGAGTTCAGCGACCAAGCTTGAAAATCTCTGACCAGCAGAGCAAACCGCGGCCGGTTTTCCGGCACGCCGCTGCATGTCTTGAGTTTACGACGTAATGACACAGCAGAGCATGAGCCTGCCACCACATGTACCACCACCAACCCATATTTTCCTTAGTCCGAGAAAGAGAGAGAGAGAAAGAGAGAGAGAACGAGACCGTTAAACTGAATTGATACCCCAGAGCATAAGAAGACACGCAAACTTCTTTGCCTTTCGAGAGTGCGTTCGTGCCGTGCTTGCGTCGCAGCATCGGCCTGTGGGATGGCATGAGGACGTTTTTGAATGAGGACCCGCGAGTCCCGAGGATGGCGTTTTCTTGGAAGTGGCTGGTCATGTACTAGACAAGTGTTTTGTTGCCCTTTCTGGTGCCCATTTACACAGCGGGGTTTAGGAAGGCGTCATATGGGTGATGAAATCAAACTGGGTAGTAGCCAGGACTGACATTGAAGTAATAAGAGACTGTCCCCACAACGTTGTTCTTGCCTGTCACCCACGTCTTGTCTCGTGATGCTTGCCCGGCGTCATCAAGTCAAGTCAGTGGCTCAAAAAGATGTTGAGCACAACCCAGGCCAGACTGCCACGGCACGCAGAAACGATGTGAAAGCATGAGACCATCGACTGCCTGAGATGTGGCGAGCCTCATCGCAGTTAAGATGTATTGCAAACTGCCTCACTTGGACGCCAAGATACATCATACAACTCAGTTAGCTCGCATTTCCCTCGCAACCTAGCTTCACATACGCTGGTGAGGAGGAGGTATCATCCCCGAACAAAAAAAAAAAAAAAAAAAAAAAGAAAAAAGGAAGAAAAAAGTCCACCCGTCCGCAGGGACCAGAGACATCAGGAGTTTTTATCTCATAATCTTGGTGAGCCTCCCACGCTTTCTCATTTACCGCTCAAAACATAACAAAACGCCCCCTTCTTGGTTCTTAGCTGGGTTGAGAACGTAGCAACCCTTCTTTTCCTTGCAAGTACATTGCTTTGGGAGAAAACGAGAGAACCCAAATAGCAAACACACATGCCTCAATCTCTGAACGTCTTTGCCTTTTCATGCCACTCCCTCAACCCAGTATGCCCTGTATGGTGGTGTGTGTGCAAAGATGTTATACATGTACACGGAGGATATACCCTCCACTGTTGTTCTACGTTGCAGTCGTTTCTTGCTGCAAACCAGATACCGCGGAAACCGAACTGTTGCCTGACGCTCAAATGAAGTCCATATCGTCAAAATCGGCTTCGGCGTCCTCCTCAGCTTCGACAGGGTTCTTGCGAGGACGACCGCGAGGTCGCGGTCGAGAAGTTGAACGTTGTCGCTTCTTGGGCCGACCGACGGGATTGCCGGCCTTGCGCTTTCTGCCTCTCCCATCGCCCGCTGGCCCTTGTCCCTCGTCCTCCCCTTCACTTCCTTCGCCTCCTTCGCCTTCTCCGCCAAGATCGTCCTCTTCAGCGACCTTGAACTCCTTGTCAACGTTCATCAGCTCAACAAATGCCTTGCACTTTTGCAGAGTAGCCTCTTGGGAATCGAGGCTGGTTGTATGCGAGGTCACTTCCTCCCAGAACTTATCGCCCGTAACACCCTGCACTTTCGTGGGGGCTTTGCTTAGATCTTTGGCCGCCGGCTTGGTTTTCATCTCGCGCTTGAGACCGTAGAGCCGTCGAAGATAAGTGCGTGCTTCCCAAAGACACAGCAGGATAATGGATCCGGACGTTAGCTGCCGCAGCCGTTTGGCAGGAATAGTTGGCTGAGGCTGCAAAGGCTGGCCGTCAGCATCTAAATCAGTCGGCTGATCCAGATCCATGCGCATGTTGAAAACCTCGGATTCAATAACATGAGCCATGCTTGACCCGGTCGACGAGAAGAGCTTCTCCATGCTGTTTACAGTAACCAAGACTTCCCCAACAGTGACATAGTCGAAGAAAGCAAGGTTTTCGATGATGAATCGCGAAAACTCAACATGAGGTGGCATTGGGCTAGACACATCCAGTTTGGAAGGATCGAAGTCCACCTGGCTCACGACTTTCTCCAGGAACTTTTGTCGGTTCTTCGACTTGCTCACTTTGAGTACCTCCATTAAGAGATGAAGCTTTGCCTGGAAAGGGTTGTCGGTGGCGCCGCGAGTATCATGGACAACGTCCCGTTGGTACTCGTACGCAGCTTGGATTGCCCTGACGTACTCGCGCTCGATAACCGTCTCGTGCTTCTCGTGGAGAGCTCGGTGCTCCATGAAGGCAACTTCTGAAATTCGGGGCACGGAAGACGTTTCAAGCGTGATGAGAGTGACGCCCGTTTCTTTGGGGTGAACCAAACCTTGACGATTGATGCTGCCGAGTACCTCGACCGCGAGGAAAGCATGCTCGTCCTGTGATGCTAAAGCTATGCGGGTAATGTCCTTCAGGAAGCGTTGCGTGGTTGCACTCGCGACGTCGTCAAAACTCGTTCCACCCATGACAGTCAGCTCGCGCTTCTTGTCACCCTCTGGAACGGCGGCGGCAGCAGCACTTGCAGCCTCAGAACGCCTCTCTTCTGTGAGGAGAAATTCTTTGAAAGACCGCAGGATTGTAGTCTCGAGTGCCGGATTTCTGGTCTCAAACACCTGCTGGAATTTGATGTACACATTCGCCAAGACGTAGTTGCGGGGGTGTGCTTGGCAGATAAGACCGATGGCGTCCAACGCATGCTTTCTTGCCTCGTCTGGTTGTGATTCGTCGGCCCACGGTGCAAGGTTGTCGACCATGAGCTTCGCAACAGATGAGCCAGAGTACTTGGGGAAAGCCTTCTTGAAAATGGCCAACTCAGAATCTAAGTCGCAATGCTTGCCCACCATGCCAACAATGATGGAGTATCTAGCAAGCTTTTGGAGCTTCGTGGCATCCATTGCTGTATTGCGCATACTGGCCACTCCACGAAGACTGGAAACACCTAGATGAGCTAGCTTGTCGCGATTATTCAAGGTTTCGGCAATAATCCACAGGCAGGCGATGACATCGTCTAGAGGGGCTTTGGCCAACTTGCCGACGGAGCCTTGAAGCTGCTCTCTCAGCTCTCGGAGGAAATCGACATATTTAGCTGAAAGCTGTGGCAAGACTTGACGATAAATGACAGTGACAGCCTTAAAAACAGTCAGCTCGTCTGTGCCAGTGAAGCTGGCAAGGTGAGGTTTCAGTAGTCGGATTTCTTCGAATGTGAACAACTTGGGGTCGGCCTTTGCGAAGATCTGAAGAACTTGAAGGGCATCTCGTCCCGATGGAATAGTTGGGTCATCCGAATCAAGAGTGTCGATAAACTCGAACATCTTCTCGACTAATTTCATGCTGACACCGAATGGGCCGTTCTGAGCCTTGTTCTGGCCGCCAAGGATCGCCTGTAGTACCTTGTCCAGAATGGCACCCACATTCCCAGTCTTGACAGTCTGAATCATCAAAGAGACGTGATCGGTGAGGGACGTCTTGTATGCTGCGGTATCGTCGACCTGGTAGAACGGAGCGAACCAGACCTCTTCTATCATCTGGCGAGCGAGTTCTCTGACGCCTTCGTCTGGGTCTTGGACGCGGTGGAGCAATCCGTTGGCAATGGCACTTCGGATTTCCCTGCTTTGATTGCGTAGGTAAATATCTTTGGCCAACTTCATGGCCCTCTTGCGGACACCGATGCCGGAGTCAATGAACCTCTCAATAATCCTCTCGGCCATTTTGTCCTCCAATTTAGGGCGAAGGCTGATACACTTGCCCATGAGACCGATGGCGGAATCGCGTACTTGAGGGGATGAATCACCAGCGCAGGTGATGATCAGGCGGACGACAACAGAATCTCCGTCAAGAATAGCAGGGTCCGTCTCCAAAAGCTGGTTGATGCTCTTGAGACTCTTGCTTCGAACTGTCGCCTGATCGCTAGCCATCGCTTTCAAAAGCACGTTGAGCATGGCCTGAAAGTGCTCACAGAATGGTGAACGAAGCAAAACAATGGCGTATGAGAGCTTTGCGAGGTTGTTGTTTACATCCTTGAACGTGTACTCATTTGACAACCATCGACGGTCTTCAATCATCATACGTAGTCGGAACGCGAGACGTCCAAACTCTTGGTCAAGCCAATCGTTGGTGTCTTGCAATGCATCGTATCCCGCAAAAATCCTGTGAGCCCAGCTGGCGATCATGAATGAAATGGCCCCTTGAAGATGGGGATCATCGCTAGAGCGTAGCTGAAGATGTTCAAGAGTCGCTCGGTACGGGCCTGACCAAGAAACGTCGTGCTCGATGCGCGACTTCTGTTCCAGAGCCGAAGTTGCCAACTCAGATAGGTACCGGGACAGTTCGCCATCACTGCCGTCAATTGAGTTGGTCTGTCTTCGGATGTGAGACCGCAGCTTAGAGATGGCAGCGCTCATGACTCCAAGCAGTTCGAGGGCCATGTTCTTCGCTGGCGCCGCTGAACGCTCTCCGTCCCATAGCTTCATCATGTAAAACGTTAATTGGCGCAAAATAAGTTCCGCCGAAGGCCAGTCCGGTATATCGAGACATTCCGTGAAGTCCTCGACAAAAAGGTCCAGCAGGTTTCGGTAAGGTGTATCACCCGACTTCGTGGACTTGAGAGCACGGTTGACCATGAAAGTGACGACGTAGTTGGCGTTATGCATTGCGCCTTCTGTGAGAGGCAGCGCAACTGCTCTCAGCTCCTCAAGCGCAAGCTCGTGTTGATGGGCCCCAGCCTCTTCAGTTTTGACGGTTGCGATCAGATTCGGCTTTCCCGGCAGAGGCATCTCTTCGTCTTCATCTTCATCGTCCTCCATCATCGCCCTACGGCTGCGTACGCCCCTCTCTTCGACCTTGCCAGAACTGGCTTGCACCAAACGCATGATTAGAGCAGACACTGGTTGTATATTTGAACCGCTCGAGAGACGGAATTGCCGGGCGCTCTGCTTTCCAACAGGCAATTTTTCGAGCGAGGTAAGAATGTCGTCGAAAATACCGCGACGCTGATCAGGTTTGGCGAGGAAGATCTGACAAAGCATGTCCATGGCAACCAGGCGGATGCCATCAAACTTCTGTGTTCCGACTACAGAGTCTTTCTCCAAGTAGGCGTTGTCGACAAACAAGAGGCTCGATGCAGCAAATTCCAGTGTGCCCACCGCCGTGTCTGAAAGATCAATGCAAGTGACGAGCTTGGTAAGCAAGGCAAACAGCTTCTGGCAGTTTGTGAGAACAGGACCGATCGCCTTCTTGTATGGTTGCAGCAGCTTAAAAAGAGTCGCTGTCGAACCCGAACCGCGCATCTCGACGATCGGAGTAACGATCCCGTCGATTACGCTTTTGAAAACTTCGACGCATTTCTGGATGATCTCTTCGGAGTAGATCTGCTTTTCTTCTCGACCACCGCACATTATGCGTAAGCAAGTACGAGCAGTTTTGAGACCCATCTCGATATCCGGCAGCTGATTCAGAAAGCCTGAGACTTCCGAGTCGCCCCAGGAGTCGTCGATCTTGAAATCCAGGTTAAGTGTGTGCGACAAGCCGATTTCACAAAATTTCTGGATCTGTTGAAGTTCGTCGATGGAGGCATCGTGGTAGCTGCCAAGTTCGATGAGTTTCTGAATCGCGGTTTGGAGCTTCTGCTGCGTTGATCCTGTGAGTATAGGCTCATTCTCGCTGTTCAGCGTCGCGATCTGCTCATAACCAGGTTCTCTCCCCAGCACATTCCTAATGGCGTCGAAGATGCTCCTAGTCATCCGTTCGAAGTCTTGCAGCGCTGCCTCGGCTCGTTGTCTTTGGTTCAAATTGGTCTTGATCTTGTCGTCTCTATTTTGATAATCGCCATCTTGTCGGCGCATAGACAAACCCGTTGGCTCATCCGGTGAGTCCGGGACAGCCATCTCTACGTATTCGTCTTTGTTAAATCCGGGGGCATGCGGAAGGTCGATGATAATCGCAGGACGTTTCGGAGCCCCGGAAGCTTCTGACGATGACGGCTCTTTTGGCGCAAATGTTGACGGTTGGGTAGGAGGGTGAGGTTCTTGAAGTGGCTGTAGCTGAGGTATTTGTGAGGTTGGGGCAGTGCCGGCAGGAGCGATTTGGGCTGGCTCTGGTTTTGGAGTGGATTGCACAGAAATAGGCGCAAGAGGCTGCAACTGTTTGTGAGCCTGCGTAGGTGTTTGATGCGCGGAAGCTGCCTTGGCCGGAGTCACGACTTCCCTCTCCTTTGAGCTCCGCACAGGCTGCGGAGCTGAGTGGTCGGGAACTTCGACGTAGGCGCTGGAATCGAATTTCTTAGAAGGTATAGCGACCTCAAATCTGAAATTACTCCTTTGATGTGTGTCTGCAGGTGCCGATGTATGTTTCGGTTGAGACGCAGCGCTCTTAGGTGTCGCAGACGGAGGCGGATGAACACTCGCCTGTCCATTCGGCGGGGCAGCACCGGGCGGAGGTTTGATGAACGTCGGCGCCCTATCAAACATCATCTTGGCCACCGGCGAGAGGCCGGCGCTGAGGCTTTGGTGGCCGCCAGACAAGTTCGCGTTGGAGTTTAGGTTCGGCTTGGGTACGGACTTGAATTTGCTGCAAGAACCATTAGGGTCAGTGACTGCGTCAATGCTGTGGGTACCCCGAGACTCACTAATACGTTCGTTGATTTGGCTTCAGATCGTGAAGCACATGGTCAACGGCGTATTTCAGCTGTTTCAACCCATTATTCTGGTTCGGACCTGCGGCTTCTTTGTTCAGGTTGTCGTACTCTTGACTACTGAACAGATGTGAAACACTAGCAGCCAAGCAGCCAGACCCAATCGTAGGATCTGGTATGAGGTCTGACAAACATCAGCTAAGAGTATCCCGGACCCTGGGTCTCAAAGTCTCAACATACCGGCAGTAAATGGGATCACAGACGTCTGTGGAGAGTATGGCAACGCCTCGGGGAGTGTGAATGGCCGAGGAGGCTGGTCCGGCTGCACGAACACGCCGTTGGGGGGGCCATTCGGCATGAGCCCTTGGCTGTTCGCCATCTTGAATATTTCCACGGACTTAAGCCTTCCCTACGGACATGTTCTCTCGGGATCGACGAAAGATCGAATCGACGGAGACCAACGTCGGGTTGGCGAGTCGCGCTCAGTTATGGTCGCATCTACGAGGACGTCGTTCGTTTACGGGACGAAGACAAAGTTTTACTTTGGGGAGTCACCGTGTGGAAGGCAGCAGCAGGATCATCCGGTATCAGAAATGCAACCGCCACGGGAAAAAGCGTATTTCGCGATTCGTCGGTGTCGTCTTCGATGGGATAGCAAGGTAACTGGGGAAGGTTGCGACAGCCTCGTGTGGAAAGACCCTTGTCCATCCAATGGTCCGTGCACAAGCTTCGGCCAGCCAGTAGCCAGTTGTTCCGTTCCTGCCTGGTTTCCCGGGGGCGGTTCTTGCCTTGCGTTGTCTTGCTGGGTTAATCCGGCACCGGGGTGGGCCCGGGTGGCTCTTTCTCATTTTCTGCTGATAAGCATTTGCGATAAGAAAGGGAGGAAAGACTCCGATAGCGATAAGGCTTACCAAAACTTCCTGCAAAATATTTCGTCAGTCCGTTCCGCGCGATCCTACCGATGCTCCGCCCGAGACTAAATTACACAGAAAGCACTTCTCTTGAAGGCAACTCAGCACAACGCCGCCACCATGTCTGCCATTGGAACCCTTGTGTTCTGCACCGACTGCGGCAACCTGCTGCCCGGGTCTATGGGCACTGAGAAGAACATTCTCATCTGCGATTGCTGCGGTGCCGAGAACAAGGGTATGAAGATTGCCGGCAGGCTCTCTACGACTTCCCCACTAACTGTCATATACAATAGACACCGGCTCCAAGACGATCGTCACACAAACCAAGCCCTCCGATTTCCCCTCTCAGCTGCGACAGAAGCTTCACTCGAACGTTAAGGCCGTCGACAAGAACATCAACACTGAGGCCACGATCAAGGAGACGTGCCCCAAGTGCGGAAGAGAGGAGGTTCGCTTTACCGCAGTCCAATTGCGCAGTGCAGACGAAGGCAGTACCGTTTTCTTCACCTGCGACTGTGGCTTCAAGTATGCTCCTTCCTTTCCCAATTTCCTCGCCCGACCCGTATGGGACCGAGTGAGAGACAAAATGCTGACGATTCTTCAGGTGGTCTCATAACAACTGAAATACACTAAACATTTTGCCCGTCGCTTTTAAGTACCTTGCCCCGAATAATGATCTAATTCCCGACCAAAAGCAAAACCGAACATCCCATATCTTTGTGCAAAGTTCAAGCAGCCACCTTGGTTCCCTCGGGAATCAGCGCATACTCCGTCTGTCCACTAGCCTCGAACTCGGCCATGTCGAGCGCAACAATAACGCTCTCCCGCACGACCTTCTCCTTGTCGTGCAAGAACTTCAGCAACGTCGCCTCGACGCCCTCCTCGTCACCCAGACTGCCGAGCGCCTCAGCCGCCTCGTGGCGTACCATGCTCGCCTCTTCGGTGTTGCTCAGGGCCTCGGTCAGCGCGGGGATGGAAGCGGGGTGCGACAGCTGGCCGAAGACGAAAGCGATCTCGTGACGGAACAATGCAGAGGAATCGGCGAAGCCCTTGGCCAGGGCCAGGACAGCGGGGACAGCGGTTGGCAAGTCGGGCGGCGACGCGAGGTCGCGAAGGGCGAACATGGCGCGGTAGCGGAGGAAGAGAGGCAGCGAGGCGTCCATGAGCGTCTTCTCGAGCTCCGGCACGGTGCGCTGCGACTCCTCCATGGGCGGCGCGGGGTCTACGGATGTGAAATCGCTGTTTGCGCGGGTGCCTAGGCGTTAGCAAACCCTGAAATTGAATGATACCCTTCTTTTCCAAGTCCCTCAATTTGCCATAGTCGTAGTTTACATGCGTACCTCTTGCGAAGCTTCTCCAGCTTCCTCTGCTCAGAGTTCTCCCACTCAATGCGGTCAATGGCGATCTCACACGTTTCGACGATGCAGACGTCCTCGCCCTTGCGGTCCCTGAACTCCCTCAGAATATCGAGCTGGCCGGCGTCGCCCAGCGCGCCGAGGGCCTCGGCGGCCTCGTGGCGACACATGGGGTCTTCCTTCAGGTCCCGAAGCACGGCCCGCAGCGGCTCGACGGCGTACAGGTTGCCGGTCTGGCCAAGGCAGTAGGCGAGCTCGTGCTTGAGCAGGGCCGAGGGGGAGGCGAAGCCGGCAGCGATGGCGTCGATGGCGGCCTCGGCGTCGGTGCTCTTGTCCTTGCAGGCGACGTGCTTGAGGGAGAAGAGGGCGCGGAAGCGGAGCGGGAGGGGGGTCGCCTCGGAGTTGAGCGTCTTGCGCAGCTCGGCGATGGTCCGCGACTGGGACTGGTCGGCGGCAATGGCTTCGAGGGTCTCACGGGACTCGGGCATGTCTGCGGAAGGCGACATTTTTTTTTTTTTTTGAGGTTCTTGTTTGGTATAAAAGACCGGCGGTGGGGGGTATCTACGTCTAAGAACAAACCAGAGAAAGAAAGAAAGAAAGTCGGGATTCTAGGCAAGATGATTGTGTAAAAGGGAAAACGAGACTGACATGGGCCGATTTTCGAGAAGGGGAGTACCGTTACGTACGAGGGACAGAAAAAGAGTTACCTCCGAGCTGTGTCCACTCACTGCTGTCCCTCACTTTTTCGGATCTGATAAAGAAATTGTAGAAAATTTGCGAGGGGCAACAGCGGGGTGTTCGACGCCCGATAAGATCTGCCCCTCACTGAAGACTGGCCCTGTAACGGGTCCACTAGGGCCTCAGTTTTCCTTCCTGCTAGAGCTGGCTTTGTACATGAGTCACTAAAAGTACGGTGCTGCCAGGCCGAAGAGATCCTGCAAGGTCTATTAGTCTAGTTGGTTAGGACGTCGGATTCTGATTGACATCAGAACCTTCCGTAGGCCCAGGTTCGAATCCTGGATGGACCTTTCCTTTTGCCTATCTCACTAGATCCTTCCCAGGATTGCCGTTGACTTGAATTTTTGACCATTTACCTTTGATATCTCGAAGAATGACAGCAAGCTTTTCCTGCTGAGGCTCTGAGCACTTGAGGCCGCTGGTTGGTGACTCTATTAAGTGGGGGTATCCTATCACCGCGGGACTTCGACGCAGCGCCTTTGCCACCACTCATAGCAACCCATTTTGTCATCCGTCCAAACTCACTTTGACTTATACAATCACATACTGCAGCCGCGCCTCCTTTAAAAACTACAATTTGCGCAACCTTTCAGAGTACATAATACGAGATAGATGTCTCGTACCGTCATAATTACTAAGGCCCCGTTTCTAACGCCGGTACAGAGCCACTACTCCTACCCGGCTTATCAATCAACTCAACCTCACTCAGCAGTCCGGTCCCGGACCGAAGGACGTTCAGCCGCCTCAAAGGCGACAGAACCTTACCTCGCCCATTCTCAAACCTGCAACGAACACGCACACACACAATCTTCAAGATGGCTCCCTCGCTAGAAGCAGACACAGAAACGGCGATCCAAGACGTCCTCGCCAACCCCCAAAAACAAGCCCCCCAACTCGTCGCCCCGGAGCCAGAACACTGCCCCGGCCCCGAGTCCGCGACGGCCGGCACCGCGGACTCGTGCGCCGGGTGCCCCAACAAGGAGGTATGCGCCGCGACCGCGACCAAGGGCCCGGACCCGGACATCCCCATCATCTCCTCGCGCCTGTCCTCCATCGCCCACAAGATCCTCGTCCTGTCCGGCAAGGGCGGCGTCGGCAAGTCGACTTTCACGACCCTTCTCGCGCACGCCTTCGCCACGAACCCGGACTCCTCCGTCGGCATCATGGACACGGACATCTGCGGGCCCTCCATCCCCAAGATGCTCGGCGTCGAGGCCGAGACCATCCACGTCTCGGGCGCCGGCTGGTCGCCCGTCTGGGTCCTCGACAACCTGGGCGTCATGTCGATCCAGTTCATGCTCCCGGACCGCGACGCCGCCATCATCTGGCGCGGCGCTAAGAAGAACGGCCTCATCAAGCAGTTCCTCAAGGACGTCGAGTGGGGCCCGCTCGATTTCCTCCTCGTCGACACCCCGCCGGGCACGTCGGACGAGCACCTGAGCGTCAACACGTTCCTCCGCGACTCGGGCATCGACGGCGCCGTGTTGGTCACGACGCCGCAGGAGGTCTCGCTGCTGGACGTGCGCAAGGAGATCGACTTCTGCCGCAAGGCCGGCATCAAGGTCCTGGGTCTGGCCGAGAACATGGCCGGCTTTGTGTGTCCCAAGTGCACGAACCAGAGCGAGATTTTCAGGGCCACGACGGGAGGCGGACGGGCGCTGGCCGAGGAGATGGGCATCCCGTTTCTGGGCAGCGTGCCGTTGGACCCGAGGATCGGCATGGCGTGTGATTACGGGGAGAGCTTCTTTGATAGTTTTCCTGACAGTCCTGCGTGTTTGGCGTTCAAGGAGGTGGTGAGGAATGTGAGTCGACAAATGGGCTTGAACCAGAAGGAAGTTCTGCCAGAGTGAGGGACGGAGGTGCCATTCCGTCGTGGCTCCTTTCTTTACGAATTACGTTTAACCAACATAAAGATATCCCCATTGTGTGCAATATCCGGCTTGACGTTTTGTATTATGTGCGTGCTGCGTACCGTCACCCTGTCGTAGGCCAGCCTGTGTCTCTATGTATGCCAACTTCACGCCAGAAGCCTATGCGGAGCCTAACTTGGCCGGTATCTCCTCCAAGTCCTCGACGTCCTGGATGTCAATCACACGGCCGACTTCGCTCGTATTCCGCATGAGCTCCTTCGCCCCGGCGTAGAGCATGCGGATCTCGTTGTTGCAGGTGATCGGAAGGTAGTAGATGAGGACATACGGCACCGAAAGACGGCCGGAGGGCTGCAAGTTGTCGCACGTCAGTCTCATTCTTGTAATAATCACAATACGGTACACGGAGCATACCAGTGTTAGGGGGTAGCTGAGAAGCACGAATCTTGGGCTGTGGTCCGGAAGGTCGTCTCCTATCTCCTCGAGGCTCTTGTACACAACCTTGTCGTCATCCTGCTTGATCTCGTGGGTGTTCTTGTCGATATAGTCTGCAATCGTCGCCATGCCTTTGTCAGCGATCTTGCGCCGCCAGCGTGCAAGTGTCACGCTTCATCTCCGAGACCCGAGCGAGGAGACGTACATACAGATGACGGCTTGAGGATCGTTCGACCGCGAGGTTCCCAGACGAAACTTGCGCAGGTGGTCCTTGGTCTCCTGGGAGAAGGTATACAGCCTCGACTCGGACGCCTAGACGATGCAAGACAGAAACGTCAGCGCGGGATCGGACGAGACAGGGCGACACGCAGCGCGGGGGAGCTTACGCACCATGGCTTTTCGGTTCGAGAGGAGAGGGTGTGCACTTTGGTAAGGTACGCGACAAAGCTAGTAGCGTGAGAATTGTCGTGATTCGCAAACGCTGGAAGAACTGAAAAATTAGCTTGTCGTCGAAGCAGTTGAGCAAATGATACTCAGGGTCCTCCGCCGAGACCTAGCTTCGAGTCGCAACACTAAGAACGTCTGGGCGAGACTCAAAAGTCAAGCCACCCCTCCCCTCCCCTCTCCTCCCGCCCTCCGTTGGGCACAGGGCAATAGAGACCAGCGCCCCGCCTAAACTACGGAGCAGCTGCTGTCCACTTGCCCTTGGCAGCTGTGAGAAGATGCCCCACTAGTGACCTCACCCCCCAAACCCCGACCCGTGGAGCTTCCAGTAGGTCAGTGACGCCGACATTCTCCCAGCGCGACTCCGAAGAGCCGCAGTCTGTGTAAGGTACGAAGCTCGCAGTTCAATTCAATCCCGTCCTTTTTTCCTACTCCCGTGTATCCGCTCCGTCCCTTCACTTGATTCGTGCGATTCATCAGCCTTTTCATTTACCCCAATTCCCGAAAAGACGCAACGAAGTCTGCGTGCAGCGGTTAGAAACCAATTGCGTGCAACTCTGTTTGTTCCCGTTCGCCGTGACCTTCTCTTCTCTCATCAACATTTCGGCCAAAGCCGAGAACTCCATGTTCTCCCGCCTCGCCCAGCTGTCTCGGCATCTCCCTTCGACCCAATCTATTCCAAAACCCTTCAAGCCCGCTTTTCCGGTCTCCGGTCTCGCCCGCAGAATCATGGTTTCCGCCGACGAGCGTAACACCCGCACTATCCACACGGCGGCGTGTCTGATCATCGGAGATGAGGTCCTAGGAGGAAAGGTGAGAGAGAGTCAACATCGAGTGCATCCGGCTTGTAAGAAACTAATGTGTTCACTTTTTTGTAGACTGTTGATGTGAGTGCGGCTAGGCGCCGTTAGATTAGAAATAACATCAAGAAGCGTATTAACTCATTGGCCAGACCAACTCGGCATACATGGCCAAGTGGTGCTTCAACCTCGGTATCGTATGTTGACATTCCCAACTCCTCGGAATAACTTTGTGCTGAACGAAACCAGAACCTGAAGAGGGTCGAAGTCATTGAGGACGATGAGAGTGAAATTGTCGAGGCTGTGAGGCGCATGAGTGACCGCTACGACTTCGTAGTCACCAGGTACGTGCTCTCAGCCTGAAGGAATGTGGGACAGAAAGCTGACATGATATCACAGTGGTGGTATTGGCCCAACGTAAGCTGAACCGACCACTCCGCAGACCGCAGCTCACAAGTTACAGGCACGACGATATCACCTACCAGTCAATAGCCAAGGCTTTTGAACTCCCCTTGGTTCTCAACCAGGATGCCTTCGAGCGCATGAAGAAGCTTTCCAAGCCGCATCCGGGTCAGCCTGATTTCGACTGGAACGTTGATACTCCTGCGTTGCAAGCAAAGCTGCGAATGGTTATTCTTCCAACCGACGAGAAACGTGAACCCAGCAAACAGTTCCTCTTTCCCCATGAGGATCTTTGGGTGCCCGTGAATGTCGTCAACGGAAACATCCACATTCTACCCGGCGTTCCACGTCTATGTAAGAAAGCACAATCCTTTATAAGGCTACATGGCTGAGATGGGTGTAGTTGAAAAGCTCCTCGACGGTCTGAAGCCGGTTATTGTGCCCCGGCTCACCGATCCGGAAGGAAAGGGGCTTTGCCGAGTGCTCATCTCCACCCCGCTTCCGGAGAGCGCCGTTGCCGGTTATCTAACGCAGCTCGCCGCCAAGGTGGAACCCAAAGGCGTCAAGGTCGGCAGCTATCCCCGTTGGGGGCAAAACGGCACCGTGACTTTGGTTGGAAGGTAAGACGACGATTGCCCGGGCCGCGTATCGGGGGCCTATTCATTCCTTTGCCGGTCTTCGTGATCATCGCTAATTGCACTGCAGGGATCAAGCTTACATCGAGAGCATCGTGGATGAGGTTGTAGCGGGCGTCAACGGCAAACGCGTGAACGTGGAAGGAGAGGATGATTCCGCTGCCCAAGCTGGCAAGGATCTCGAATGATTTCAAGAAACTCAAATCATGTAGATGACGAACCTCTACGATCCAAAAAGCGTGGCGCCGATGCGGCAACCATTTGTCCTTGTCGGAATTCCCGATTGCAAACTTGTCATCTTGAACTTGTAGACGCCATACCTGCCTAACCATTGGATGTGGCTGTTTCCTCGTCCAAGAAGAGATTCGATGGTTTGCAGTCGGGCATCTTAGGGTGTTGATACCGACTCTTCAATCAAAAATTCGGCCTCCAAACTTGGATTAGGTCGTTCAGCTTTGTGTGCGCTGTCGTGCCATGTCATGTTTGAGAGGCTCAGGAGAAGAATACACCGTGACTTGAGCAAAGACCGCCCGTGGGGACGGCCGTCTCGCCCAACGTGGCAGCTAATTTCGGCCCACGTGGAGAGCGTGGTGGACTCAATCCGCAGATCTGTTGACGGCAACGGCCCATCAGTAGAGGGCAACTCTCGCACAGACTGACTCGGCGTTGCAGGTGATTGATCCCGCAGTTCCAGACGCGAGTAGCAGTCTGCCCGAATGAGGAGCATTCGTGATAGGATCGCGGGTTGCAACAGGTGACATGGCCTCCGTGAACCCACGGTGCTTTCGCGCCAGAATTCCCCCGGCCGGAGGCTTCGCCGCCACCGTGACCGTTGCTGCTTGTGCACAGCCGTAGAGGCAGGGGTCATGATGAAAATGATTCTTCCACGGCTTCTAGAATAAAAAAATCGGCAGTTTGCTGACACCAAGGTCCTCGGGAAGCAAGCCGTTCTTGTGTCGCCAACAAGTCTATAGGCCGCGAGCGAGATATGCCACCCGGCTACCTACCATTTGGAGACTGGCTCCGTTCGGCGGGAGATGAGTGTGGATTGACACTGGGTGCTATCTTGGACGTCTGCTCGACATTGTTTGGCTGCGTGTCCGTCGCGTTACGGCACGATGGGGTCGCTGCTTGCGGATCCTTACCGGAGGGCCTGCCTTTGCTCTCTGGAGTCCTCTGACCGCTGGCGCCAGAAGAAACCTCGTTGAGGCCTTCCGGCGAAGTTGCAAATGCTTCAACCACGCTATTCCTGTTGCATCGAGTCAGCCGAAGGCCCGAAAGGTGAAGACGTGATGGAAGGTCAGTTCATGCTCCACAAAAGCATGTGCGAATACAACCCAGTCGTTGCATTGTCACCTCCGAGACATGGGTTGGTCGTCCATTGTGTATCTCACTGCTGGGAATTCAACCCCTAGAACGTTGCCGCACCCACACTGTGCGTTGGAACGACCTTTGGGGGGCCGCTTCTTCAGGTCTCCTCGAGTATCATCAATAAGGGTGCAAAATTGAAGCACGGTTCGGTGCCAGACCGGTGCTTGTGCCAGTGTCTTAGGGCGGACGAAAGGACGGCGTGGCAGCAGTCGCCGCCTCATCTTCACTTGTTTTTTCAAGATGGCAGTCCTCCTGAAAATAGGACCGTCGCAGTGTTAGACCTTCTGCGGGCCCGTCCTCTGAGCCAAGGCTTCTAGAAGCCAACGCAATCTTATCGTGCCACATTGTCTTGAAACAACCACTAACACGACGTGCAGCTTGTGCCAGTGCCCGAATCTGGGGCATGGCAATGATGATGTTGCTCGGGTCCAAGATTAGGAGTGGGATAAGGAAAATGCGGAGCTAGCAGGCTGTGAATCGCCAGACGCTCAAAGACAGTGGTTTCATTATACCATTTTCCTTCTTTGCAGCGCGCTTGGCCTAGACGACGGAAATGTTGTCGATGCGGCGAACGGGCCCCGTCAAGGTGACTGACGGACTTGCATCGGACTTGGGTGTCGTGCAGTTCCGTTGTGCCCAGAGGGATGCCGAGAAACCCTTGGCTCAATGCTGCCCCTGCTACCTCCACATCACGGCGAGAAAAACCGGCCGGGGAATGAATGTAAGAGACCTGAGCGCAACGTCAAGAGAGATCGACACGGAATCTGGCTGGTGGATTGGAAAGCCATGGATCGACGCTGTCTTGCCGGTTGTGACAGCTTGGAACGGACAAGATCCCGCCCGAGTGTACAGGTTCGATGAAATACATGGTCTCGCGCCGTGGCTGCAGACTCTGCACGAATCAACGGCGCATACATGGTAGAAAAGCGACGGATCTGCTCACTTGCCCACGAGAAACGCGCCCCGGACTAAACATCTGTTGACGACGCATGGACAGCGGCCTTTCAGATCTGATGGCTCACGAGGCGTGGGTTAGCTGGTGTCTGACGAGAGTCGCAGCGCAGTCAAGGCGTTTTGGCAGAAGCAGGAAAGATGAGACGTCAGGGCAAGACCACTTTGGCCGATTTTCGGCTGTCGCAGACTTGCCGATGAAGGCGACAGAGTTCCGGTCTGCAGGTTTGAGTTGTGTTGGGGTGAAAGTTTGGCCAAATGGAAGCTGGCAATCCAAGCCGGCTCTAACGCTTCATGGCTTCAACGAGCCTGGGGTTGTCGGGGCCTCTGTCAATATGACAGAACTCTCCCTAGCAAGCTGTGTGGTATGGGGTGCAGCAGCCTATGCTCTGTCGTGACGTCAAAAGGGTAGCTTGAGGGGGCCAAGGCCGAACAAGTGCAGCGACGATGCAGGTGAAAGAAGTTGCGAGGCCGTGACTTCGGATACACAACCCAGGGCAGTCATTGGCAGACATCACGCATCGCGGCCGTATGCAAGCCACCGTCAACGGCCGCGGTCCGTGTGTTGCAGAGTCGCCGTACGGTAATGGGCCCGGTGAGGTGCGATGTTTCCCGGATTTGAATCCGAATTCAACGTATGCTATATAGCAACGTTGAGCTGTGGAATACGGGCCTTATCTGAGATGAGTGTCGCCGCGCTGGTTGCCTTCAATTCAACTGAAAGCCTAGAAGGGATGCTGTACCAGCGTCGAGTATAATCCAACACGTCCTGTGGCAGTTCGTTGCGAGTAGTCCTTATCTCCCTCCACCTTCTTGATTGAACCGCATGCAGCCACAGTAATGCTGCCGTTTGCCGGCGGACGATGGCTGAACAAAGTCAAGGTTCACGTATGTTTTTCGAATGTACGCATTCGGCTTCAAGTCATTTGGCCTAGATTGACGATTGCATAGTATATCATAGTCTGGCTAAGTCGTAAGCAATGCCAACGGTCGATACGTTGTACAGCAACCGTGTATCTCCGTCCGTATTATCATCTGCATTCGCAGCAAAGCCAGATGGGATGTCGCACAACCACATGCGGAGCTGGCAGGAGGTATTCGGCGTTCCAACGCGTCGCCCCTTGCATCTTTGCAGCCGTGAAATGTCGTCGAAGTTCCTTTATCAGAATGCCGGGTGCGGCGCAAGGACTTGGAGGTGGTCATCGGCACGAGCTCGTCTTTGTAAATTTCGGGCTAAGTTCGGCAGGAAGAAACAGGCCGCCAACGACTGGAATGCAGGTGGCCGCAAGGCGCTTTGCGCGAAGATGTGGAATGGATGCTGAAAGACGGGCACGGGTTGAGCGGCATATCTCGGCGTAGTTCACGATCAGGCGTTGTCAGTGTTGGCGACGCGATAGTGTCGAACCTTGTCGCGATGGTCAGCCGCACGACGAACCTCCACGTGGGCGTGGGGAATGCAAAGCGGCTCAAGCCCCCAAGGCGAAGAGGAAGAGGGGAGGCGACGCAAACAGATGGATCCGTAGTCTATCTGGTGGCGATTTGAAGCACATCTCGGGGCAAGAAAGTAGGAACTGGGGACGCGAAGCAGGGAGGTGTTGAAAGTCTGTTGCAGGCTGTTTTTGCATTGAGAACAGGGGTCGGCATACGAGTGTTTCTCGATGGCGAGGTGGATTTTTGACTATTTCCTTTTATCCAGAATGTCCAAGGGGCTGCCGGTGCGAATTTGGACGATGTTGGGGCGAACCTTGAAATGTCGAGCCAAGCGCTGCTTCCTGAACTTGGCTCATCTTGTTGTATACCTTATGTCTGCTACTTGCCTCGGGAAGGATCGAGGTGCTCGACAACAGATGCAGGTCTGACCCGGGCTGCCCCTGAAGCCGTGTCAATTATTGTGTGTTGGATCGTTGTTTGTGGTGTTGATCCGCGGGATCGCGATGCACCATCTCAGTGTTCCTGGGAGATTCAACCAAGGAATCGTGACACACTGTGAGACACTGTACCTACTATGGTGTTATGGGTAAGTAAAACCGGTGGAGACAGTAGCGCCCAGAAACAGGGGATATGGCAGGGGGGCACTAACTAATAATATTTCAGGCTATAATAATAGCGAAAGGCAGCGAATCCGGCAGAAAAATAGGTATATATCTAAAAAGGGAAGATTTATATTACTATCTTAGTACTTCATATATATATTACTAGCATTAATAACTACCTAGTAATATGCTAGTATACTACAAATAAGCTCTTTGAGGTACTCTTTTAGTAGGGTATCCTATGCTGCTTAAACCTATTATTAAAGTTAGAGATAACTAGGCTTCTTAAATAGACTATAGGTATCCTTAATATAGTCCTTTATTTAGTTCTAGTAGGACTTAATAGAGTTGAGGTTAGGAGAAAAGGGTAGCTAGTCTACCTATTAGATCCCTCTAGTAGCTATTTCCTCCCTTATACTTCAGGTAGAGTAACCTAGGCCGCTATCTTATATAAGAATAAGGTTCTTATTATATATCTAGTAGCATTAGTAAAGCTAGTTATTAATAATAGGTATAATATATTATTAGTAACTAGTAGTATTAATATAGCCCTAATCCTTCTCCTAGAAGACCCCAGGGCCCTTATAGCACCTATAGAAGTATCCCTAGAATATCTAGCTACCCTTCTTAATATACTTCTTAATAATATAGGTAGGATCCTATTCTTCCCTAGGCTTATAAGTAATATATTACTTCTAGTAGTAGCTACTAGTAATCCAGGTCTTATCTAACTATAAGATCTAATATTACTAGTTAATAGTCTAGTTAATATGCTTAAGAGCCTAGGCGAGGTATTTATATCTATTAATTTTAGTAATACGGGACTTATAGCGGGTAATATAGCACTTAAAGCTGAGGTAGCATAGAGTAGCTTAAATACCAAAGGCCCTAAAAACTATATTAAAAAGAATAACAAATAGCTATAAGAAGGTAGCCCTATAGCCCTCTTTAGAGGAGGTAATACACTTAACTAACTAAGCCTCCTATTTAGGGGTTTATTACTCTCGGGTGCCTAGGTTATAGCATAGGTGCTATAGAGGTAGCTATATAAGCCCTGCGGACTTATTCCCTTGAAAAACTAGTAACTTTAATAATCTTAGTATAGGTTATCTTAGTATTATTATAAAGTATATAAATTTATATTCTTTTAGCTTCTAATAGTTATTTTATATAGGAGCTCTTTAGTCTAGCTATTATAATAAAAAAAGAGTAGTTTTTGAGGTTATTAGAGTTGAAGTTAATAAGAGGGCCTCGAAGAGGGTAGAATAATTTATAACTAGCAGGCTAGTAGTAAAAAAAGGTAGCTAAGGTAGTAAGGGGTTAAAATTACCCTTTTGAGACTAACGTCGTCCTAAAAGGGTATAGTTAGGGGGTGTGGTCGTTGAGAAGGGTGCAGCCCACAGATACCTGACAGGGTGGTTTTATTTTGGCCCGATACCGCAGTACAGTGTCAATCGAACGCGGATGGCACATGTGGTCAGAGCTCTCCGTCTCCTTCCCTTTGCAGGAGGAAGGAACAGGGGGTCCCCCGCTCCCCGCTCCGGCCCATCGCCAAATGATAAGGCACGTTAAAGTGGTTGAGCCGGGAGCCCTGGGACGCTTGATGAATGTTTACTCCATCCCAGTCCTCAAACATGATAGATAAATGCGGCTGCTTTTTTCTTGTGTCGCGATGTATCTCTAGATTACGGCGGAACGGATGTAGAGTTGCTGATTCCAAGAGTCTGCGTTCTGGTCACACTAATCAACCGCAATCGACCGAAGCAGAGCCGTAGGTTTTCTGTTCTTCCGTCAGTCGTTCCCATCTTGTCTTGTCTCTGATGTCCGTTGCGTGACTAGGCAAAGTCGAAGCGAGGAGGAAGCCTGACTAGGGCAAGAAAAGGCGGTAATGAGGTGTCTTTTGTTACTGGTAAAGTGAGATGAGCGCGCACAGAGGCCAAAGGCGCTCTGCCCTCGGTTCACCTCACCTCGCGTGTTATTAAAGCAATCAGCGCGGTGGGGCTGTAGAACGACAGAATGCGATACGTCCTTTTTCATCCTCCATCCGTGTCGGTGTCGGGGCGAAATTAGAACAGCCGATGAGTGAGACGAAAGCCATGTTGCGCTGCAATGTTACTGAAGTACGCGTCTCATCGCTCTGATATTGCTGCTGTTTCTGTGCAAAAGACCGTGATCTGGGCTGGAGGTGCGGAAAGTAGATTGTCACCGTGAGACTTACTGATAATTGCATAAGCCGAATACATGGTATCTACAAGTATATGGACCCCACTCGGGAGACCCTGCCGTCAAGACTTTTTGATTTTGGAAATGCCGCTGTCGTCGCTGCTCCCCAAATGGATACCCAAGGCATCCGACCCGGAAAGGCACCTTGGCCCCTCTTCTGCTGGTTGCCTTTGGATTCCCCGTCTCGCATCTTTCACACTCACATTTGATTCAATGACCTGCGGGAACGATGGGCCATATACAATTCCTGCGGATACTCAACCCCTGTCTGTCTCTGACTTCCTTACCTTATTGATCACTTCACCTTGCGTGCCGTGTGGTTCCCCCCTGAAGTCTTGGACCCCCTCGCTCTTTCGCTACTGGAGGTGCAGGCGTCTGCACCGGGCCTCTTTTTATGATGCCAGGCTCCCCCTGCTGCAGCCGACACCACTGCACAAGAAAGCCCCGCGACAAACTCATCCAGAGTTCCCTTTTTTGGATGTTTTTTTTTTCTTCACTCTCCCAGAGGTTCCCGGTCGAAGGCCTCTTTCACTTGAGCCTTCTCCGTATCGGCCTTTTTTTTTTTTTTGGTGGTGGAATCATCTTCGAGTCCGTCAATTCCCATGTTAACTTGCGGTTGCATCCGTACTCATTGCCAATTCGACCCCAGCCTCCATTTCCCATTCCCATGTGTTCGCCCCCTTCCTCGGAGTTCGGCCCATGCAACTACCATTCGTCTAGGCAGGCATTGTTGGCGCCGTCGTCGCAATAGCGCTTCCATTCGCCATATGCCTATCAATCTGTGGTTTTGGATGGTTGTTTGTACCCCCATCCACGTCTCGGCGTACGACGTACAGTACGGGCACCGCGTATCTCAGTGTATCATGCCTCGACATTAGTGGTGAACTGCTGCGCTACGCTTGGTGAGCGTGTCGGGTGTGTGCGTGTGTGCCTCGCATGTGCCTGGACCGCCTGCAGCCCCAGCCCGTCAAATCGTAACCTCGGCGCTAACTAACATCGATTCTTTGCGACGACCAACCGCATCTGCCCAATCTACCGTCAGAGAGTGCTTGGTGTGTCCGAAGCCGCGCGCATTGGGTCTTTCGTCTCGTCTCGTGAGAAGGAGGAAATAGAGACCTGGGAGACCGGAGACCGAGGACTGGGGACTAAAGGATTGAGGGGAGATGCTGCTGCCAGCAAAGAGTGTGCCCCCCCAGTGTCTCGAAAAAAGAGGTGGGCAGGGTACCGTTTCTGGACAAGGTAAGTGCATTGGACGGACGGATGCTGAGGTCGGGAAAGCCAAGGTATCGCTTTGCAGTGGATTGTATAGCAAGATACATGCTGACTTGCTAAGCTAAGGTAGAGAGGTAAGGTGAGGTAGGTAAAAAGCAATGAAGCTGCGTGGGCACATTGAGTCGAGGTATCCGCAGGCTAAGGACGATACAATTTGGCTAGTGCAGGGCTCTGCGATTTCCGCCGTGCAGCAGCTGCAGGAGCAACGAGCCCTGCACCTACCTGATGTGGAGGTACCTAGCCTGGCAATGGACGGAACTGGGTACCTTTCGCTTAGTGCGATACGTCTGCTTCAGTATTTGCAGGTGAGGATTAAGGTAGCCAAGGGAGATACCTTATGTAAGTACCTCCTTCTTTACGACTGGACCGAACCGTTCCCCCAACTCCACATTTTGCCAAAAAGCCCCCCTTAGCAACGAAACACCACCCATTCTCTCGTTCTCTTTCTCGAAAGACTGTCTGCTGTCAGTCCCGGATTTCTGCCATCGACCTCATCGTTTCACCTTTAAACTTCGCAACCCGGCCTGTGCCGTCCCAAAATCCAACCTGCCGTTTCGCTCGCTGCAAACCCGTCCGTGGACCATCATCCGTCGATTCGATTAGAGTCCTGAACGCCCTGAACGAACGCCGTCCGGTCCCAATCCCAATCCGCCTGGCTCCTCCCGACTTCCCATCCGGTTCCCCAGCGTCGCCAAACACTCGCGCTTCAAGCCATCACCAGATCACCGAGAGGGACGCAGTAGTCATCATCGGCATCCTCCATCAAACCTACACATCACAATGGCCTCCAAGGTGAGTCGCCCTTCCGTCGCTTGTCGCCTCCTTTCTCCGCATCGCCTGAAGCCGTTGCTAACCCGTCGCCCGTCTCGCAGTTTTTGAGGGAGTACAAGCTGGTCGTCGTCGGCGGCGGTGGTGTCGGTAAATCCTGCTTGACCATCCAATTGATCCAGAGCCATTTCGTCGACGAATATGACCCGACAATCGAAGGTTCGTCGCTCGCCATCCTTGTCGCCTTCTGCGACCGCGAACGAATCGCGTGCTAACCCTGTCACCTCGATGATAGATTCCTATCGCAAGCAGTGCGTTATCGATGAGGAGGTCGCTTTGCTCGATGTTCTCGATACTGCAGGACAGGAGGAGTACTCCGCTATGCGAGAGCAGTACATGAGAACCGGAGAGGGTTTCTTGCTGGTTTACTCCATCACGTCGCGACAGAGCTTCGAGGAAATCACCACATTCCAGCAACAGATTCTGAGAGTCAAGGACAAGGACTACTTCCCCATGGTCGTCGTCGGCAACAAATGCGATCTGGAGGGCGAGAGAGAAGTCACACGACAAGGTACGATTGCTGCTGCTGCGCCGCGACGCCGCATTACTTTCCTCATTCCATCCACATCGAGCTAGCGACTAACCAATTTTTTTACAGAGGGAGAGGCTCTCGCCAAGTCTTTCGGCTGCAAGTTCATCGAGACATCCGCCAAGTCCCGCATCAACGTTGACAAGGCGTTCTACGACATTGTTCGCGAGATCCGCAGATACAACCGTGAGATGCAAGGCTACTCAACCGGCAGCGGCGGCGCCTCGGGCATCAACGGCCCACCAAAGCCCATGGACGTCGATAACGGCGAGCAAGAAGCAGGATGCTGCTCCAAGTGCGTAATAATGTGAGCGTCTTTCTTGCGACTTGGAGAGGGCGGGAGGGGTAGTGGCGAACCGAGCGGCCACTGACGTGGAAAATACTTGGACCTTGACCGGCCGGTGGATGCTGTCAGATGCTGAACGCACGGTTTTTCTGTCTGGACTTGCAAGCGGCCCAAGCCGGCCTGGCAGAGTCTGGCCGAAGAACGACATGTTGACGCGGGGATCAATGATCAAAAACTTATTTGTGCTGCATCGGACGGGGAGTCGGGTTCTGACTTGCTGCGCTGTTTTGGAACGTGTTTTTCTTTCAAGGACAACTTCATGACATGACCTTGTCACCCGGGTTGTACGATGGCGAGGGAAGGTGAGGGTCGTCTGGTCTGGCGATGCTTCGCCAGATGCCACAGAGGAAAAAAGACGGAGGCTTGCGGACATGATGTTCCGCCAGCCCGGAGATTGTTGTTATTGGCTGCAAGACCTCGCGAGGGGCAGACTCGAGAGTTCTTAATGCAACTGGGAGGGCTATTTGAGACCGAACATCCGGCTTGTCTCTGTCTCTTCTTTATATCGGTACTCCTTTTTTTCCTTTCATACTGTAATTTCTTCTTTCTTCCGAGACACCGCGAGGTTCTTGAGGTCAGAGTCAGTGGTCAAAGTCATACAAATTCCCTTGTTTTCCGTTGGTTGAACCAGACGCGCTCTGCCTGCTTCTCGACAGTTTCATGTGACGTTAACAACCGATGTTGCTTTGTGCTGGTGTCTGGGTAAATGCCCTCTGAATCATCTGAGCACAAAATCCTGTGGTTTTAGAATGCCTGACTATCTGTAACAGCAATATGAGGTGTTGGACATGAACTGCTTGATATTGGTGATGAAATATCTATATGAGTAAAGAGCTACATCAGACTTTTGAGGGTCGAAGTGGATGTGACGCAACACAAAGAGGAAAGACAGCATAATTCTTAGGTGAATGACTGAAGTGGCCGACAAAGAAAACTCACACATGAAGGTACAACATGGACAACGTTGAAGCTAATCGAAGGGGGATGGATGGTGGGACTCTGAGACGTCTCTGATCAACAACTCACGATGAGCCCAGCCCAGCCCAGCCTTACTGACCTATGCGGTTTCGCCCAGTCCTCCTCATGCAAGGAATCTCAACGGCCGACCGCCTGTCTTCCGGTTTGCCTGTCAACATCCGCCCTGTCTCTTCCCCTCCCCACATCACACTGCCAGAAACAAAAACAGCAGGGAAAAGTACTGATACTTTCTTCTTTCCCTTCTCCTACAACCTCCCTCCGTCCGACACATACCTGCAAGCCTCATCGTCTCACCACTCACCGCCACGGTGGTATCACATACCCCACGGATGTCTAAGAAAATGCATCCGAGCCTAAGCACACCATAACTCCTCCGACATCTATTTCAGCCGGAAATGTGCAATATGCCCCTTTCCCCGTCTTCTTCGCCTTCTTCTTCCTGCCGTAGTCCAGCTCTAAGAAATCTGACCCGTGTAGCCCTTGATGTTGACTGCGTGTGAGTGTGTGTCTGTGTCTGTGTCTGCGTCTGCCTCTGCATTTTCTACATGACAAAATCAAGCGACTCGTCAGGTGGAACGCCGTACCAAAGCTGCTCGTTCATCGAATTCGGCACCGTCCCGCCCAACCACAGCTCGACTCCCGCCGCCAGGTGAGGCGCGTGGCTCTCGGCGACGACGCCCTGGCAGTTGAGGCACAGGTACACCAAGGAGCCGAGAAAGTCACCGCCCGTATCCGTCTTGGCGGGCGCCGTCTTGCAGAAGAGACACATCCGGTGGCCGTAGTTGGTGATGGCCCACTCGGACACGAACATGGTCTGCACCATGAGCTCCTTGGCCAGGCGGTAGCGGTGATGCAGGCAGAGCCGCCTCGCGAGCAGCTTCGGCGCGCACGCGCAGCCCGTGACCGGGTGCGCCGGCTTGCCCGGCATCCCGAAGGCGGCGGCGCCCATCTCGCGCTCCGCGCAGCCGGCGCACGCGTACGCCCTCATGCGCAGGAACTCGCCCCTCGTGAGCGGCTGGCACCCCTCGAAGAGCCCCGTCTTGGTGCGGCCGTCGCACGCGTCGCAGACCATGTAGGGCAGCGCGCGGGCCGTGTGTTCGAGGCTCTCGCAGACGGCGCCGTCGGCCACGTCGTTGCGGCACGGGTCGCCGTTGATCACCGGGTCCACCTGGTACTCCTCGCACGTGCGGCCGTGGTTGTCCACGGTGTACAGCGGGTTGCTCTCGGCCATGGGCAGGTCCGGGATGGACTTGAGGACGTTGTCGCCGGGCTTCTTCCACTTGGACAGCAGCGTCCGCAGGTTCTGGATGTACTCGGTCTCCCCCGGCATGCCGCCGGCGTACGGCTGGGGCGGCGGTGCGCCGTTCGCGTCGTCGAACTGCAGGAGGAACCTTGCTGGCGCGGCGACCGCCACGTTGTCTGGCAGGGGCGATATCTCGGGGAGCTTGTGGTTCCGGAGCTCGATGGGGACGAAGCGCTGGTCCGCGGAAAAGGAGAGGACCGCGAGTCGAAGCTGGGCCATGACTCTTCCCTGCTCTTCCTCTTCGGCCTCTTTGGTGGCCTCGTCGACTATTCGGAGGAAGTCCGGGTCTATCATCTCGTTTGCGAGTTCCTCCGCGTCCGAGTCGTTCATGACCACGTCCCCGCCCACGATCTGCTGCACTTCATCGAGGTTGGGCTGGCCTTCGAACACGGCTGGCATTTGGTCCTGGAGAGGCTGCTGGTAGGCGTTCAGGTCGTTGAAATCGCCCAGCCATTTCTCAAAGTCTTCGCCGGTCTCTACGGCCTTTGAGGCCGCGTGGTTGTCGCCGCCGAGGAATTTGTCAAAGTCTTGCACGATCTCGGCCGCCTTTGCGGGTGCTTGGTCACCGAAGAATATGGCAAAAGGATTACCCTGCCCTGGGGTGTTCAGGAGTGTGCTGTCGTTCTCGTTCCACGGAGATTCTTGCCCCGGCTGCCCGTTGGCTGCCCCGAAAGCCTCGTATCCTAATCCACCAGCGTTCTCGAGGGGCGTTGGATCGCGTGCTGGAGATGGTACTGGATGCTTTCGCGGTCGACCGCGAGGTCTTTTGGGCCCCGTGTATGGAGGTTTGGGAGGTCTGGGAGGATCGGGTGCCGCGTTTGCCATTGCCTTCTCAGTCGGCTTCCTGTTTCTTGTAGATCGCCTTGGGTTTCGTCTGAGGCCGTCAGCTGGAGTATCGTCTTCAGGCTCGACGCCACCGAACTCTCGTGGAGCGAGATCTTGAGCCGGGTTCTGGACCTCTTGCTGCTGAGCCTGCTGATACGCAGCCAACTGCTGCGCCGTGGGTTGGGTTGTCGTGTTCACCCACTTGGGCTGGTTAGGTCCGACGAGTAGATGCGGCGGGACGTTCCATCGGTCGGTGTCCACGCCTCCCGGCCCGTACCCGAGAGCCATGTAGTAGTCCGCAGAGCCTGCGCCAGTGACTCTATCATCTCTCCTCATCCTCGCGCCGCCGTCTAGGAACGCCTCGCACTCCGACCCGAACTTGACACAGCTGTCACATGGCCTCTTGCGGTCGCAGTTTCTGTTGTTGAGACGGCACGGCACGCAGGCCATGAACAGATGGCCCGCGTCTCCGGTGTTCCTCGTCCAGCCGATCGCCTTCCGGTCCTGATGCGGTAGCTGCACGGATTGGCCGTCGCGTTCTACGACGCAAGTCAAGCCCCAAGCGGTGCACTTGCTACAGGCAAAAACGAGCGGCCCTTCGTAGCCCCGGCAAGTGGTCCGGTTAATCTTGCAGTTCTCGCACTTTGAATTCCCCGTTCGGTTCACCGACGTCGCGTCGACGACGAGACAGTCACTCTGCCCGTCCCAGAGATACCCGTTTACAAACTCTTGGCCCGTAAACGGCTCCACGCAAGGGCGATCCTTCTCGACGCAGTTGAGACACTTGTATTCTTCCAGTCGTACATCGTTGACCCATGAACATGGATTGCTCTTCTTGCCGTTCAGCTCGGGGATGCACCTCTGGCAAACGTGTCTCCACCACGGACGCCGACCCGGGACGAGAGCGCCGTCCTCCGGCTTCGGGCGGTTCCACATCTGCTCCCACGGCTCCGGGGGTCCGGGTATCAGCCCATTGGCGCGGCGCTCTACCCATGCTTCGCACAGACGGCCCTCGTCCCGGCACGGTGTGCAGCCGACCTTGACCTGTATGTCGATGTCGCAGATCTGGCACTGCCGACCGCCGCGCTTCGCCTTACACGCGATGCAGCAGCTCGTTTCCGGGTCGTTCATGGGGTACGCCGGGCGGGAGTTGCCGAAGCGCCTCTGCCAGTACTCGCCCCCGCCGATCCGGCACACGTGGTTCGGGTCGACGAGGTTGCGGTACTTTGTGCACTGGGAGCATTCTATCTGCTCCGCGTGGTTGGCGTTGCAGTCTTGGCCTTCGTGTCCGCCCGCGGCACAGTGGTCGCAGTTTCCGTTGCTGGGAATCTCGTAGTGTGGACGCACGCGGTGGAGGGCTATTGAGAAGGTCTGTGGTGGTGGTTGTTGTTGTTGTGGTTGCTGGTGATAGTTTGTCCTTTGTCGTTTATGTGCCGCGTCGTTGTCGTTGGGAAGGGGATTGCGACTGCTGCCTTCTCCGTTGTCGCGGTCTTCGGCCAAGGCTTCGATATTCCGCTTTCGTCGTCCAGGTCTAATGTTCGCTTTAAGCTCGTATATACAGGCGACGTTAGCTACGAGGCAGATTCCGCAGGGGCGAGCGCTGTTGCATCGCTTCCTCTTGCTACGGCAGTAGTTGCACGTTTTGTAGTAGAGATCGGCGTCTTCTGGTTCTGGATCAGATTGCTGCAGCCGCTCCCTTTGAGGCGCTTGTGGAGGGAAAGCTGGTTGGCTGTTGCTGTCGGTTTGAGCGGTGTTTGGGGGGATAACGGTCTCTTCGGGTGGGATTGGTTGTTGGCCTGGAACGGCTGGCTGAAAGCCATAAGGACCGTAATTGCTGGCAAGATTGGGATGTCCACCAACAGGCTCCGGTGGGTTGGGTCGGTAGCCGCTCTGCGGCGGCTGGTTCACAGGCTGGTATGGCGAGACGTATGTGTTGCTGGGTTGGAAGTCTGAAGGGTTCGTGGGTGGTGGACCCCAAGTATTTTGTTGCGGTTGAAGCTGTTGCGTAGGATCTGGCCGTGTTGGATCCCGGCCGCCTGATGGAAGAGCGATTTGATTTGGCACTTGATTAGGTCGAAACTGTTGTTGTCGTGGGCTTCCCGTAGGAAGGGCGATCTTGTTTGGAACTCGCCCAGACATCGCGCAGATAGTTGATGCCGATGACTTGGACTGCGACGCCGTTGGAGCTTCTACTGAGTTTATATTAAAGGAATATTGCGTGTTTAACTTGACTTCGAGATGCTCTACCAGAGAACTATGGGAAAGTTATACGTCGAAAGACAACACCGTCGCCATGCGCCTTCGTGTCTGCCCGCAACGGCCTCATTGTCAGGAACCCAGACGTTGACAAAGACGTGAATCATTTTTGTTCTCCCTTGTCGCCGCTTTCTAGAGTCGAGATTCGGTGTTCCCCAATGCGTGTACTTTGTACTAAATTGGGCGGCGATGTCGTCTTTGTTGGCCAAAGTCGATTGTACATATTGTCGTCGATCGAGGCAGACGGATATGGAAACAAAAGCTATTGAAGTCTCCCTGGAAGTCATGGGTCAATGAACTTTCCCCTTACTGCATTGCAGCTTTACGTGGCATGCCCAAAGTCATCCAGGTGAGAACCCCGTCTATTCCTGCGGAGAGGAATGACGGCACGCAAGCTCCTGTCATCTCCCAGGTTGACCAGATAATATGAAATGACTGCTCGGACTTTCGTCTTGTGCTCCACTGAGTGAAGGGTGTTACGGAAGAAGGTGACTTAGTAGATCCGCGGTAACCAGCCAAAGTTGATGAGAAGATCAAGATTTGTAGATGCATATGGATGGTAAGTCGCAGCAACTGGAACAGCAAGAAAGAGAACGACGTCAACCAGAGAGCCGACGAAAATATGGAGAGCATTTAGAGAAACAGCAACAATCAAGATTCAGCAACGTCCGCAGATGCAGGGATTTTGACCGGCCCGGCGAGTACTTGACCGAATGAATTGCGCGAACATTGGAATTGTGCTTGCAGACCATTGAGCTATCCGGCATCCGACTTCTTCATTCACAGTAGCCTCTCCCAAAGGCGAATCTTTTCCATGAGAAGCTGCGATCGGGATTTATCCTGGATCGACTATCCAAAACGGAGCCTGAGTCTTCTTTGAGAAACCAATTTGCTGTGAAATGCCTTCTTATGCGGGGTTCCGCAGCAACATGCGTGATGATTGGGGTTCCGGTAAGCGCAGCGTAACATGGCTGGCTGCCTATGGCTGGTCGCACATCAACGTGAAGACTCCTCCTGGACCTTTGATCATCGACTGACTTAGTCGCGAGCCATTCAATTTGACCGAAACAATGGAGGCGGTTGCGAGTGCGGCAAGCATCGTCGGTTTCCTTTCTTTCACTGGCCAGATCATCAGCTGATTGGTCAAATTGAACAACTACATCCAGGACTTGAGGGAGGCCGACGAGCGGACACGAAGAGCAGTCGATGAAACGCAACTATTGATGATGACAGTGACCGAGCTCAAAGTCAGACTCGAGAGTTTGAACGCAACTCACTTCACCGGAGATCACCAATCCTTGATATCGAGCACGACAACTCTGCGAACCCAGCTTGAGAAATGCAACTTGGACCTCGAAGAATGGATCGCATCGTATCTGATCAATCAAGCACCAGCTTCCAAACGCAAAAGACTGAATGATGTTCTCTTGAATCAGCGCGTTCGGGCGGTCCAAGGCCTGGAAACCAAACTTGCTTCCAAACCTATCCTCCATCATCTCTTCTGGCCAGTTCAGCCAGGTGGCTGGGAGGATTCGCACGTAACCCATCCGACAATCCAATGCCGAAAATTCTGTGGGAAAGACTCTGTCCTCTGTCAGAAAGATACATGGAACATATCAGGGCTTTGCAAGGATCACGATGCCGAAATTGTGAGCATGATATGTCCGGAAGGTGCAGAGATGTGGTGCTCACTACATCCGTCATTGAATGTCTCAGCCCTGTTCGCCAAGTTGAGGAACTGGGTGTCTGTTAGCGAGCGGGTCGACCTGTGGCTGTTGGATGTCCTACACAAGTCCGATCATCTCTTGGCTATTATGCGTTGCAGTGCGTTCCTGGATGCACAAACGGCGAGCTCGGCTGGCTTGCATGAAGATGTGTCTCTATTGCTGGGAAAGGAGCACAGTTTCTGGGGCAAGCGGTGGAAGCCTGATCTACTCGCAGCATTCGAAGGAGGTGTTGCCCAGCTTGGGAAGGATCCGTTGACGACAAAGTCCGATGGGGCGGTCGACAGCCGCGAGGAAGACTCAGGGTCTTTGGTTTGTGATGAGCCAATGCCAGGGGACCACAGTGGTGACGGTGTCGCGCTGATCGCGTCGATGGTCCAATATGCAGAATAATATGCGAAAAAGCTTTAGGACGTGCTCCAGAAGAAGTAGTATTCCCACGTCACGCATTTAGTAAAACTGCGATAACCAATCCTCCAATCCCCCGAACAATCTCTCCCGCTCGTTCCGTGGCGTTCATGTTCTCCAGCTCAACTTGTCTCCTGTACTTGGCGCCTTCTTCCCCATCATAATCGTTGCCGCAAAGGGGTCCAGGATGTGTGGCAGGGTTGTGATGAAGTGCTTGACCCTCAATTGCGTTATTCGATGGAAACATCGCCCTGTCTTTAAACATCATTCGCAAGTCGTGGCTCCATCCATAATGAATGCGCCAATTACCGATTGAAGAAGAAGTGTTCAAAACAACACCTCGAGATACAGGATGAAGTCCAGGTGAAGGATCGCTGAGAGTCATCGGTGGCGTGATACCTGCTGTGCCGCCGCACGCATGCGGGTTGAACGCTCGAAATCCACCCAGGACCGGGAATAGAGGACACATTTCACCGCGTTGATGACTCAAAAGTCAACAGTCGAAACATCAAGAATCATCCGAGAAAGGGTGGCGAATCAAGAGACATTAATTATATCGTGATCTCCAATACAAACATAAGGTACAGAGGTCACCTCGCCTCAACCCGTACCCGGATTCCCATTACCAAACGTCCCAAAATTCAGATATCTAACGTCTGCAATTTCACAGTCCGTCGCAGGCGAGCTTAATTTGCCACCACATATATCCCGTCATCTCTCCAAAAGCCTCGTCAACGTTCCGGGCCATGTGCGTCGTAAAGGAGCGTCGGGGGGTACCATAACCAATTAATCCGTCCATCCGTAGAAATATGCAAAATTTCGATGTCTTTACCCGCCCATAATGTGTTGAATTATAATTCATTATCTTCAAGGAGTGTCGTGAATGTCGTAAGTGAATCGGTCCGGCAAGTCTTTCGTCAAAACGCCAGAAAGATTATCGGCCCGGGGGCCGAAGGGAGTGTCATGAATTAAGAAGCAAAAGTAACTTTTCCCGCCTGAACGTATATTGTAAGTCCCTGAAGAAGAGAAAAGCGGTGGTTCAATATGTGGAATATGTGGTCAGAAGGAATGAATGTAAGTATTAGATCAGAAGAATGGCCAAGAGCGGCGCGAGAAAGGCGAGGAGGGTGGATGTTGCGGGTTTCGCGGCCGCAGCGGTGGGGGCGGTTGACGGGGCGGTCGCGGTGGAGCTGGACTCGGCGGCGGTAGTCGTCGTCGATACGCTTGGAATGGAGCTAGAAGCTCCGCCGGTTGCCGTCGGCGCAACTGTGCCTGACTCGAAGGAGCTGGACCCTGAAGGGCTGGAGCCAGCGCCGGTGGTAGCGGTTCCAGTAGATCCAGTCGAAGGGGGTGTGGTGGAGGCCGAAGCTGAGGCGCTTTCAGAGGCACTTCCGGGGGCGCTTTCAGAAGCAGTCGCGGTGGCTGGTGCGGACGAAGTGGCCGACGATTGAGTGGTTTCGGACGGGAATGCGCTCGCCGAGAGCGAAGACGTCTCAGAAGCGGAAACCGTTGCTGTTGTAGTGGTAGACGGGCTGGCAACCGTGGACGACGGGGAAGAATCAGAAGCTGAAGGAGTTGAAGATGACGACGGGGTCTCAGAAGGCACTGCTGTGGAAGTGGACGGCGTCGGGGTAGGCGTTGGAGTCTGAGTGGTGGTCTCCTGGGCAGATGTAGTCGTCGTGGTTTCGGAGATGGGCATGGCAGATGTGTCGCTGGCACCGGCTCCCTGGCTCTCGGTGGTAACGGTTGGAGTTGCCGTAATCGCGGACTCTGGCGACTGCCCGGAGGCTGTGCTTGACGTCGACGGTGCCTGGCCGGAACAATAGTTGAGGAACTGACTAAACTTCGGCTCAAGGTATTGAGCCGTCGTCTTCTTCTCGTCGGAGTTAGCAATGATACATTGATCACAGGTATAGAGATCGTTCTGGAATGCAGAGTCTGCGTCGCAAAGCTGTTGATTGGACTTGCCGACGCTCTGGGCCTCGAGGTACGGATTGTTGCAAGCCTCGTAGCAAGTGGCGGGCAGTACAGTTTCATCACGCTTGCGGAGGAAGGCGCGGCGCTCATAGGTCTTGCCCTCCTTGTGGTGGTGCTTCCCGCTTGTCTCAGCATCGTAAGTCGGCGAGGGTGTGATTGTGGTTGTCGCTGATGCGGTCGGAGGGTAGTGAGTCAAGTCGGTAGCGGACGCCCAGTTGCCAGTTGTGATAGTTGTCTTCTTCCACCCATGCTTGCCCTTGACCTTGGTCACGATGACTTCTTTCTCAAAGATATCGAACGTGAGACCGAACGCCCTAGGATCAAGGTTAAAGTAGCCTTCATTAGGGGGAATGTAGCCGGTTTCGTTAGTCTTCCAGTTTGCGCGTTCATATGCCGGAGCAGGAATACATTCGCTGGGATCACAGACGTAGTCGTCTGCAGGGGAATCCTGCCACAAGTTGCAGCCGGCCGGCTTGCGAGGACTGCAGACGAATCCGGGCTTGCAGCCCCACGTAAGATCTGAGTTCGGATTGAAAACAAAGCCAACGGCGGTCCCGCTGTTTGTGGGTGCGGGACATACCGACTCAGTCTGAGTAGCCGTCGTAGGGGGTATGGTCATGGTGATTGGCGGCACGGTCAAGGTCGACGTCACGATAGACGTCAGGCCAGGAACGACGCTCGTAACGGTAGTGCCATCCTCAGTCACAGTGACTGTCGATGCAGGCGCGGTCTGAATCAAAGTGGTGATGATGGTGCTCCCACGGAGAGTAGTTGTCTCAGGCGGGAGAGTGATAGTCTGACGATCTGTCGTGGTGAGAGTCAAAGTCGCTCCCGGAAGAGTAAATGTCGTGATTTCACCGTCGACGGTTGAGATGAAAGTCTCTCCAGGAAGCGTGATGGTCTGCGGAGGCGAAGTGACGGTTGCACCAGGTCCCGTCACCGTGGCCGTTGCAAAGATAGAGGTGGGAACCGTTACAGTCGAGGCAGGCAGGGTAATTGTCGTAGCCCTGCCAGAGACGGTAGTCGTAATCGTCACTGGCTCAAGGGTAATTGTCGAAGCCGGAAGCGTCACCGTCTCCCCAGGACCAGTGACTGTAGCCGTTGTAGGCACAATGACTGTTGTCGGCGGCAACACGATAGTTGTGAGTTCACCAGAGATAGCGGTAGTTACCGTGCTTGCCGGGAGAGTGATGGTGTCAGGCGGTGAGGTAACTGTCGCCGTGGCTGTCAATGTATTCGTCTTGGTCCGAGTAATGAGCGAGACGACTGGCACACTTGAAACAATTGTCCTGACGTAAGTCTCGACCACGGTGGTATACGACGTCTCCTGGATAGTGCGATCGTTTGTGACGGTGACTGGGTAGCTAGTCGAGATTGTGATTGTGTCAAAGAAGGTGGTTGACACATAGATGGTTGTCGACGACGTGAGCCAGTCGGTGTATTTCTCAGTCTGCTCATCGGTCACCGTGGCCGTCTTGGTAGCAGTTGCAGTTTTGGTCTGGACTTCTGTGTAGGAAGCCGTGACAGTTACGGGAGTCGTGTAAGTAACGATACTGGTCCAAGTAGACACGCTGTAAGCAGTTGTGGTTGTTGTGTGATCGACCGTGATGGTGTAGGGAATCTTCGTCGTGTATTTGTAAGTAGACACAATCGTGGTTGGCGTCGTGAAGGTTGTCACGGAAGTCACGGTAGCGGTTCGGGTCACTGGTTTAGTGATGGTCGCGGTATCAGTGATCTTCTGGGTAACGTCCTTGGTCACATCCTTGGTAACAGTTGCCGTGTTGGTGAACTTTTGAGTGATCGTGTCCGTGAAGTAGTACTTTTCCGTGGAAGTCTCGACCGTTGTGTATGTTGTAGTGAGATATTTGGTGACACTTGAGACTACCGTCGTCGGGATGACAGTGGTATAAACCTTAGTCGTTGTGAAGGTTGAGATGGAAGTGTGAATTTTGGTGGCAGTGACTTGTTGAGTCTCGGTGAACTTCTGGGTCTCGATATCCTTGTGCGTGACGGTGGTCGGGTACTTCTTGGTGACTTCAACGGTTGTTGGCACGGGAACCGTAGAAAACTCCGTGAATTTCTCCGTCGTAGTCTTCCAGACTGTAGTTGTTCGGGTCTCACATACTTGATGGTCGGTCCTCTTCCTGCCGTATCCTCCGTACGTCGGGTAACCGGCTGGTTCAGACGACGGCGTTGGCTCAGCGACAGGTTTACAGCTAACGCCTATTAGACATGTGTAACAGAGAAGCAGCTACGCGAGTTTGACTTACATAGCAACCGTGGTCGTAACTGGGTAGGACGAGACTTGAGTTTTCACCAAAGTGGTGGTCTCGTAGTCCGTGGTCGTATACGCTTCAGTGGTGTAGACCGTCTCTTTGGACACCACGATAACACTGTTGTCATATTAGCCATGGCCGCCGTTGGCTCCGAACTTGACGTCCAAGTTGACTTACGTCGAAACCACAGGCTTCTCCTCAGTAATGGTCTTTTCCTTGGTGATGGTCTTCTCGTCTGTTACAGTCTTCTCATCCGTAACGGTCTTTTCCTCGGTCACTGTCTTCTTATCTGTGACATAAATTGTTTCCTTCTCGGTCTTGGTTACCGTTTCCGTTTCCTTCTGCTTGTCGGTGACGGTAACCGTGACTGTCTTCCCCCAAGGACACTTCGAGCCCCAATGCGCGCAGTCGTCGGTGTTAGTGCCATAGTCTCCAGTCTTCTTCTCGGCATCGGTTGGGGCTGGCTCTGGCTGAGCTACGACTGAGGAGGCCGGTTGAGCCACTGACTCTGAGTTTACCGCGGTAGAAGGAGCTGCCTCAACGACAGACTCCGGTGTAGGCGAAGGAGTGTGTTCGACAGAAGGTGCAGAGCTGACCGGATAAGAATCATTCTGTTGCGCGGCAGCGCCGACGGCCAAGGTCCCAAGGACCAACAAAGATCCCAACAGCATGGTGATCACAGGCTGAAGTGAACGAACGAATGTTCCCCCAGGCGGCCACAGTCAATGCAGTATGCAGGCTTGCTGCGTTGCGACGATCGACTAACGAGTGTGGGAGGGCGGCTGTTGAAGCTGATGGCGCGCACAGGAAGTGCTGGGTGGGAATTGGGGGCAGGACAAACTCAGATGGGCTGAGAATGGTACCTGGGGGCTCATATGTATGTATGATGGAAATGCAACGAGGGGAAGGGAGGCTGAGAGCTGAGTTAGCGAGGTAGCCTTACCTGAGTCCAGAAGGGAGAGGACTCCGTTCAATGGTAGGATGAGATTCCCCGCAAGCTATAGCCAGAGAGAGCAGTCCGTACCCGACCTCGTAAGCTACCAAGTTAGTGTTCGGCAGGCGGGACCTCTGTCCGAGATGGTGTTGACAAAGATGAACGACCTATGAGCTGGACAGCGTGCAAGCTTTTCTCTCGCGCAGACAGGGAGGGGGTAAGCTAATTAAGCCATCCAGCGAGAAAGCCACGAGGGAATGAGATGACGAAGGAATCCAACAACATGGGACCTAAGCTCTAGACCCTCGTGTACTGATGTGCCACCACCCTCATGGGGCGTGCCTCGGACGGCAGTCAGGATATATGGAGCTGTGGGCTTTTACCACAATGCTTCACTCGACAGCCATTGGCGAATGTAGGAATCGGGAAAAGTGCAATGGGGCACAAGAGGCGAGAAAGCCGGTGGATTTGCTCGCCGAACGATGGTTGTGAGGACCCGCCGGTACCCTTGTTCATACCTGCACAGATGACGGCAGGGGTATGGACTGGGAATGGCAACCTACTACTGCCTTGAAAGGCAGGCGAAGCCCAATTCGAAGATGACGGGTATCTATGGCAACAGCACACAGGGACAACTCCAAAGCAAGGCCGCCAAGACCAATACAAGTGGTGATGGTGGGATAGACCTTTTGGGTACGCGTCCCGAGAGAAGCCCGCATGGACTGCAAGCACCACTTTATGTTCCAGACGGTAAAATTTGGTGATTGTATTGACGAGGCTGGCCGAATTTGTGATAAACCGCAGGCGGAAGAATTGCTCGAGGCAGACTGATGCACTTTGACTTGACGGAACGTCGCATGATCATCCAGACTGGAGCTGGAAGCAGCAGCGACTCGAGTAGACGGGCCTAGACAGATAGAGGCAAACATGAAGAAGGGGCGAGCGAATAATGGATCTTAGAGTCCCGTAAGACGGTACCGAAGGCTTCAACCCGACAGAGTGGATGGTGAGAAAAACGACTCGCAACTCGCACTTGCTGTCGACTAGGTACGAGCCTGGCCACATGGATGAGGTCGGGCGTCGATGGAATGGCATCAGCTGACCGTCGTCGTCTTCGTCGTCGTTGTGGTGCCTGTGCTGGGGGTGGCTGGCATTGGCAGGGCCAAGACCGAAGAGCTTCCTGCACATCCAGGGGATTTATGTATGGATGACAGACGTGAGTGGCCAGCCTTGCTCCGCTTATGCAGGACTCATCCATCACGCTGCATACAAGCTTGAGTTCTGCGTATATGCCTGCTCCATCGGATCGGCTAGGTTGAAAGGAAAGAGGAGGTGGAAGTGAGGTGATACCTAAGTAACGTAACAGGTACTGATTCTCCTTGCAGAATGGATTTTGGGCCAAGGGAAAGTTTGGAGCCCAGGCTTCTCGGGAAAGCAGTAGGGTGGTAGGCATGCGGGATGCGAAGCGCCTGCAACGGGCGTGGGGAACTAGATTGAAGATCATCGTCCCAGATACGCAGGCCATATTGCGTCGAGAACTACTAGGCACGGTAAAGGCCTGTTGGTCGAGTTGCCAGACTGTGGCAAAACAAATAAACCAGAGACAGAAAACCCGAGCAGCTGTACGTCGGACATGACCTGACTGCACCGTCCGACAGTCCCTTGCGGAAGATCAGTCACGACCAACAAAGAAGACAGGCTACTATCGAGTCGCCTGAGATGTCAGTGTCGATCGATTGCAGCGGGAATGGGGCTGTGAAGCAATCCAAGTCGTACAATACGGGCCTAGCGGTGCCACTTGTGCACATTGCGACGTGATTTGAGAGAACGACTGGTGATAAAATCTTGTCTCAGGGAAATTTCGTGTGATTGGGCCGTATTAATGCAATCATTGGCGATGCGGTGCGAGCAAGAAAAGAGAGCACGGGGCAGCAAGCCGGTTGCTGGATGATGCGGTGCTGCCTCACAGGCGGGCACCTCCCAGACCGAGCTTCCATGTCCTCAGTGGTCTGGCGGATGTGGGTGAGGCTGAGAGTACCTACACGTAAATTCATCAAAATCTGGACTTGCCCGTGGCATTCGAGTACGCAGACTGGTGATGTAGGCTCGCGAAATTGCTCGTGCCATGTTCTTCGGCCTTCGTCGTGGCCACCCGGCGACGGCGCTCATCCTGCGCATACAACGACGTCGGAAGTGAATCGGGTGGTTGGGCAGGCTGAGCAAACTGCGGCCGGGTGGAAAAACGAGATGTGAAAGAGAGGAAGTCAGCACAGATGAGATGACCAGGAACAGGGCCCAAAAATGAGCTCACAATAGAGATGAACTAAGCCGAGATAAGCTTAGCAAGTGAGCAGGGAAGCCCTGCTCCTGTCCTACAAGCGGGATCTACGAGAGCGACCTTGCGCTTTGGGGACTAGTGTGCTGATCTAATACTGGACAGGGAAAGAGGGGTAATGGGTGAAAGTGGGTCTTTCCCGTCCATGTCCGCCCACGCCCCCAACCTTCCAACCGTTGCACCCCATTGGGCTAGTACGGATTACCTCATCTGCGCTAGTCCCTGGGAGGCCTAACCTGCAGGTGCCCTTAGGCCACCGATTGTCGCCGCCCCATTCTTCTCCCGCCCTTCTTCCCGTGTTTCTCTGTCCAGCAATGCTTCGATTCCTAGATGAGAGCCGGCCTTGTAACAGGCCTCCATCTCCGTCTGCATTTCCGCCCCCACCTCCGCAACCTAAAAAGCTATTTACTCGAGAAACCTATTAATGATTCTTCTAGTGCCTTTTTTACCACCCATGTTCAGCTATATAGGGGTAATTATACTTTATTACATAAGTTTAACCTATATTATATACTCTACTATATATAATATACTTTTTAAATACCTAGAAAGCTACTACTACCTTCTAATATTCTATATTTATAGAAAGTATAATTAACCTTAATAGCCTTATAGTAGAGATTCTAAGAACCTTAGGAGTTAATACATAAGATATATAATAGCGAAGTTAATCTAGTAATCTATTATAAAATAATCTTAAGTTAGTAATACTCTAGGAACTACTTTTTATTATAATAAAAAGCGCTTTATATAATTAAGGTATTATTATAAAAGCTATAGATATTAAATCTAGGGAGTAGATTAACCTGGAAGTAATTACCCTTATTTATTAAGAGTAAGTTAACATATTCCTAGGTTAAACCTAGGACCTATTATATAACCTAATAATCTAAGTATAACTTATAATCTACTTTCTATGACTTTATTATATAAATATTAATTATAATAGCTTTTAAAATAAATAAAGCTTTAATTTGCTAAAGAAGGTATTTTATAAGATCTATTATATAGCGAAGTAAGGAGAGTATATGGAGTATACTTATTTAAGGGTCCCTGAGGATATAGCGATCTACTATAAACACTTCGTAAAGGTTTAGAGCGTTATTAATATATAAAACTAGGCTAGTAGATAGCCTTATTAGTATTAAGGAGATAAGGGTAGTAGTAGTAGTAGTAGTAGTAGTAGTAGTAGTAGTAGTGCTAAGCTGCGAAGGAAGCTAGGTTAGCGGCGCGAAGTTTCTCCGAAATATATACTTATAATAACACGTACCCCCCGACGGGGGGCCATCGATAATTCTCGTGGTATCCATCGGCCTGCTGCATCACTATCCACTCGTCCTCCGGTGGCAGACCATGAAGGATCAGCAAACAGGCTGACATTGCGGTGTCGCAGCTTAACTTCCTCAATCGTCTGAATCCACCAACTCTGATTATTGCCCGGGATTCGTCTTACTGGACCCATCCTACAGGGCTGACGCCGTCATCCCACCAAACTCTGTTTAGTGAGCTATCGAGTCTGCCTGTTCCTGACCTAGAGGGTTGGGAACTCGATTCTGGCGCACGCCCGAGCTCCGCTGTCACCTATTTCAGAGGAGCCCCCAATTCCAACTGCGCTGGTGCCATCCAGACCTTGCAAGTCAACTTGGCGACCCGTCTATTGACTGACTTGCAGATAACCTCCCCTTGCAACAACCACTGGCGCTACACCATCAAAGACGCGTGCTTATGCCGGGACCGCTGCTCCTAGGAACTCGCAAGAGGTACAGGCAGCAGTTATCTGCGTCCCGCCAGCGGCGAGGCCTTTTGCTGCTCGAATCGTTCGTTCCGATTCATGTCACCTCCTCGGCAGATGCGTTGTCTCGCATCTCGCTCACTTCAGAAGTCGGAAAAGTCTCGGATTATTTGCCGCGGAGAGTAAACACCAGAAGTGGTGCTTACTCGGGTATCCGCTCGCAAACTCAAACTATTCTCGCTGGCATTCGGCCGCCTATCGACCCGTCATTTTGCCAGCTCAATAGCATGCTTGCTCTTATTCTTCACTTCTGATAACCAAGGCCGGTGCGGTTGGTTTGTCCTGGCAGCCAGCGCCGACAGAAAGTACCAACGTTTGCTCTTGACAATATGAGTTGAGATCGCGGTGCTGCTGCAGTGTCTCCGCACACTGAGCACAGCCTGATCGTTGCACCCCTTCTGTCTCTATTGTACGTACCTATGCATCGTCGGCGCTGCGTACTCGAGGCAGTTTTCGTCTACTTCCCTTTATACGAGACAATGACACAAGCGAGCAAACAACTGACGAACGAGACACATATCGTCTTCGAGGCACATCTTTGAAGGCTTTGCTAAGCCCAGCTGTCCGTGTCCAACAAGTTGATGCTCATGATCCGTTGCGTTAGTAGTGAGGCTGATGGTCTTGAGTCCCTACGATCAGCACCGCGATTTATGCTCTGCTCCGAGGTGCCAACCCTCATCACTCCTTGCCCACCAATCAAAAGGGAATCGCCATGCACCCTCAAGTGAGGCGGTACGTACGAGTTTCCTGTCCCCGTGAGTGACTTTCTCCAGGAGCCCGCCGAGCCTGGCTGGCCTTGACTGGGGCCCGAAGACTTGCATAAGCCCTTCGCATCCTCTGCTACCCTCCATCCTTGCCATTGCCTCCTCCAGGCGTTCTTTACCCGGCGGGTCCAGCCTTGTTCTACATACGCTTTCTCGCACACCCATTCAAGTGCTGTTCTTGTGGCAACAATCCTATTAGTGTCTCTGCCGTGTTGTCGGTTGTCTCCCATCGGGCCCTTGTTGCCACCGTATCAACCCGTCTATTCGGGCATCCGCCGAAGCAACGCGCGGGCCTTGACCGATCTCGAACGTGCCCTCCAGTCTTTCGTTTCCTTGTTTTTATCCTATTACGGATCATCATTGGAAAAGGGACCGTTGCTCTTCCGAAGGTTCACATCTCTCCATTAGAACCACTGAGGTCTGACAGCCTCAAGAGACGGCAAAGCTCCCCTCGACTTCTAACCACACATCAGCCTCCATCCTCCCTCTGCTTACGCTGGCACCCTGCCCGCGCTACCTTATCGCAGACTGGTTTGCCACTTGACTCTAGTAGTACAGTGCTCTCTTGCCCAAGATAAGCACCTCGAACAGCCGCCATGCCCTGAGACAGCGACGGAATACGTGATTTCTTGCATTACGCCTCAAGTTTGAGCACCTTTGGCGCAGCGCCGTTGAGCGATGGTTGCCATGCAGTCTTTCTTGTTCGTGGCCCTCGTTGGCATCGCAACGGCCCAGTATGAAGGATGGCAACCAGGACAAGTTGCAAGCGCCATGTGCTACTGGGATTCCCCACGAGGTTTGTCGCGCCGTACGTTATCATGGATTCATAGACTGACGAACGCATAGTCGCCGTAATCCGTGATACACTTTGGATCGATGGCGGTGGCCTTACTTGGATTCCGACGATGGCGGACGGGAGCCCCGGCGATGTTATCACACAGAGTAGGTCCAGCCTCGTTTCGTGATGCTGCTGCAGACTGACAGCAATAGACAATCCAGGGGGACTTATGTACTCCTTCAACTTCAGCAAGTCGTTTGATGCGAAGACAAATATTACCACGCTGATCAATACCACGGCAAAATCGAACAGCGTTGAGAGCAATATGATTGACGGCGCACTGCTCTATAACGATAACGAACTTTTCATGTACGGCGGTGTACTCCGCAAGAGGTCAGACGCTGCTGAAGCTCCAGATGGAGACAAAGTCTCGGTCTGGCGCTACTACAACGAAGACGACGCTCCCTTGTTTCAGGCAAAAGGCAGCGAAAAGACTCTTGACAACGAAATCACCAGATATCTTGCCTACGGAGGTGCTGCCAGCGCCCCATCGGAGAACAAGGCATGGTACGTGGGCGGCATGCGATCTCCCGTGTGGGGTGAGCTGTACCGCTTCGACACGAACCGCACCCTTACCGCAAGCAACACTTCAAACACCCTCATCACCCTGGACATGAAAGACCAAAACTTTGAAAAATTCTCAAACGTGACGTTGCCCTCCAAGATCAAGCCGAGAGCGAGCCCGTCCGTTGTGTGGGTTCCAGTTGGCGCGCAAGGCATCCTCGTCGTCGTGGGGGGCGTCACATATCCGGAGTTTTCGAACTACGCGATTCGAAAGTCAGATAACACCAATCTCAACGTAGGTCAAGTTTGAGCCTAGAAGCACTTAGCCGAGACTGACAAGTTTCCAGGAGGAGGAGAGCCCTGAATTCATGAAGACGGTTGACATTTACGACATCGCCAGCAACGAGTGGTATCAACAAGACACGAAAGACGGGCCGCCCGCCCTGACCAAGGGCTGCGCCATCGCAGCTACTGCCCAAGACGCCTCTAGCTTCAACATCTACTATTACGGCGGGTACTCTGGCATCGACAGCAAGACCGGCTTCAGCGATGACGTTTGGGTTTTGTCCCTACCGTCATTTCAATGGATCAGAGTCTCCCAAGGAACGGAGCTCCACGCTCGTGCCGGCCATCAGTGCGTGATGCCATACCCGGACCAGATGTTCGTGGTCGGAGGCTTCACACCGATATCCGGTGGCGGCAAACCGCCCTGCCTGGATAAAGGTATCCTCCGCATGTTCAACGTCTCCAGCGCAGAGTGGTCGGACGAATACAGTCCATCAAAATGGTCCAACTACACCGTCCCTACGGCCGTCCAAAGCAAGATCGGCGGCAACGCCCAGGGCTCAGCGACTGCGACAACACCCGTAGTGTCAGGCTGGTCGGACCCCAGCCTAGAAGCCATCTTCGCAACTCCTTACGCAACCGCGAAGATCAACACCTGGTATCCCTACTCCGAGGACAAGACCAGTCCCCGTCCAACCGTTTCTGGAGAACCGAGCGGCGGCGGTGGCGGAGGCGGGGGAACCCCGAAGTGGGTTGCGCCCGTTCTCGGCGTTGTCTTGGGTCTCGTCTTCGTCACGGCCATTCTCGTCGGCTTCTGCCTCTGGCGTCGGCGCAAGGTCCTCCGCCGTGGCAACGGGACCGCGACCGCCACCGACGACAACGGCTCGCGTATCATCTCCTGGATCAGGGGCCAGCCTAGTGAGTCGGCTAAGGCGCCAACGGTCACTACTGAGGAGACGCCTTCCACGCAGGACATGTCAGAGATTCGAACACCACCTCCTGCTCCAGCGACATCTCCCGCCCCGATCGTGGCTCATGAGATGGCTGACAATCACATCGCTGAGTTGCCTGGTAAGTCTACATGTCACGTCTGCACAGAGTATGCCATACTGACTGTCCACAGATACGTCGCCGCGCGCAGAGCTCCACGGTGTGGGTCTCACCCCTGTTGAAATCATCAACAAGCATACGCATTTCGGAAGAGTGGATGGCTCCAACCCGGCCACGACACACCAGTCCTCCTACTACGCCTCGATTTCCAGCAACGAGAACGCCTCCTCGCTCTCTCGTTCATCTGGGGTCCTTGGCTACCACACCCGCGCCCAGTCTCCTGAGCCGGGCCCGTCGTCGCCGCCAGTGACGAACTCTGTCCCTGCGGGACGTCATGACTCTGACGTTTCGGGGCTAAGCGACCAGGAGACGCGACATCTTAGGCATGCTAGCCAGGCGACCGTCAGCTCGGCGTCATCCGGTGGAGAACAAGAGGTCTCCTCCGGCGCGCAACAGGGTGGTCGCGGAGTACCAGCTACCGTGCCCGAGACGCCTACGCCAGGGATTCCAGACTCCCCGACACCGGGACACCCGAGCCCTTTGAGTCCGCCCACGGGTGCTTCGGATGGGGAGGACTACATCTCGACGAGGATGTTGCCGGTTAGCCCTGCTGGAACGGGGACCTTGAGGAGGAGTATGTTCCATGAGAGCGAAGATGATCTTGGCTCGCGGAAGTAAAGGCTTTCCGGGTTTCAGTTAGTATCTTCAAGAGATTGATATCATTGAGTCTACATACTTCGTTTCCCCTAATCTCGAACGCTTGTAAATTGTACGTGCTCTTTTGGCTTGCATCTTGAAGCTTTCCGGGTTTTCATTACACACTGAATGTGTTGAGCAAACGGCTGTGTCCTAACGGCGTGAGGACCAAACATATTATGAGAAAATATTGGTCTGCTGACCTCCTTCATTTTAAATCTTCCCGAAGACTGGTAACTTTGATGCGCAAGAAAGCCCAGCACCATCAGGACCGCTGTGGCCGCTGTGGCCCAGAAGCTTGCGACACCCCAGGCACCTTGAATATCTGACTGCACAAACCACCACGTGAATCCAAAAACGAGGCTGACTATTAACATGAGAGCTGACACAACGACGCATATGGTCTTGACGTGCCAACCCTCCTCGAAGGATATACCCCATCCGGGCAAGGGCCTGTTCGCCAAAACCCGATAACCGTGTGCTCTCCTTCATCGGTACACGACAGATCACGGAAGTCTGTCCGGGCTTGAGGCACCCCGGGCTTTTGAAGCAGTGCAAGATGTAATTCTTCTCCAGCGTGAAGGTCTGCCTGACTGGTCCAGTTACGTAGCGGTATCCGTTATTCGGAGGCGGCCAGCAGTCGCACAAAGAACCCGGATTCATGGAACAGGCCCCGTAATGCTTGGAAATATTGGAGACGAGGCCGCTGAAGTCGACTTCAATCAGTAGAAAGAGCCGCGATGAACATCAGTAAAAAGTGCGTTTTCAAGATGGAGGCGCTCTCTTCCTCACCCTGCAGTTGCCGATATCGGAAACGGTCCTCAAGGACGTCACTCTTCGCCTATGATGATAAATCTCTGAGGAAATTGAAGAGATCGATGTCGTTCTTCAACCTCAGTGTGGGCACGCCCTCTTGGTGCAAACGCTTGCCGTAGCCTTCCGTTCCGGTCTGAACGCAGCAGAGAAGGAAGAGGTCATCCGCTGCCGTGTGTCGTTGGAGAGGTATCTGATTGGAAGAGCCCTGCGACACTAGGTTGTGTAGAGGGATGCCTGCGCTCGTCCCCGGGTTGCGGCGTACGACGCCGTGAATTGCGCTGATTGTCGAAGTTACCCCTTGCCAGGGGTGACTTGCCACATTGGGCGGGGCTGTCTGGTTAGGTTGAGCTAGTTTGATCCGCAACTCTCTCAAGTCAGACGGCCGAAGACCGAAATAGTCGTCGTAAAGCTTCTTTCCGCACGCCTTTTCTCTGGATGTGAATAGCTGCTGCTTCTCCCGTGGGGTTTCTCTCTCACTTACGCAAGTCCATCGGACACGTTCAGCTCCTTGTGGGACAGGAGGCTCCCAGAAGTCGAGCCACAGCGGCAACCAGTTGTCGATGATGTCAGGAAGCGACTGTCTTCCCATCCCCGAGGAGGAGTTATCAGACGCTTCTAGTTCCAAAGAATCTTGGAGGGTCTGAGACGAGTCTTGCGAGGTATCACGTAGCATTTGCGATACCTCTGGTTGAGAGTTGTCTCCGCTTAGCTCTACATGCTCTTTGTCTTGATTTACATCGGGCTGCTGTTGAATTGAGGCCATCGGTTCTTGGAGAGCCTGCTTCGTGGCCTCAACATTCCATATGGTGGGACGGCGTGAGGACGCTCAGCGATGTCGAAAATATGTTGCGAAATTCTTCTATGGTATCAAGGAGCCTGGAAAGCTGGATTTCCCCCCTCATCCATCGCAGCCTGACGCGCAGCCTGGTGAACCAATCGCAACAACGAATCACGTCGGGTTGCTGACATCACTCACATTCAACGTTGGTATTGGATTGGGTTAGCTGCTGACTTCTTACACAGCCTTCTGGCCACCAGATCACCCTGATTGGCGACGATTACCTATTGAAAGGGGGAGGTCATGCAATCAGGCAATGGGCTGAAGGATGTCCAGGTGGGTCGAACATCAAGGTCTGAGTATGTAGGACAAGACCTCATCACGTTTACCAGAAAGGTTGTAAAGACAACGTCACTTGATGTGTGAAACACTATGCATCACTGGCGAGGGGCGAGTGCCGTAGCAATGCGCTGAAGCAATATTCATTTCTCATCTCATCGCTTCCTTCTTGAATCATCAAATGCATTAGAGCTACCTATCATGCCTCGCTGACTTTCCGCTGCTTTTCTCGCACAGAATTGGCGGAAGAGCTGACGCTGGTCTTGGAAGATGAATGCCGCAGCGATTTCTCAGCCACAGACTCGGCTCCCGGAGCACTATCCGACCGCGTCATGCTGCTCTCTCTAGCCAACGGCGAAGGTATCTCAGGGGTAACAGATCTCGACTCGATGTTCGGACGCTTCGACTTGGAAATGGAACCCAGCTTCTTCCTCCTCTTGTCAGAAGCATTGGAACCCGTGCTGGCTTTCCTACTGACAGTCCCGTCCACGTCCTCGACACCTGCTGTTGCCACCGAGGGCGTGAGACTGCGGGACGAGCTCGTCGAGCTGCGGCGGTGCACGCTGGTGTTACTACTCCGGCGACGGTGCTCGCGCTCAATGGCTGCTGCTCGGGGGTGAATCGTCGTCTTTTCGCTGCCGTGGCGGGAGGGAGAGCTTGAAGCCTGGTTGATGCGGTCGATGCGGTGCCAAGGGAGCCACCAGAACATGCCCCATCGCTGCTTAGCCATCTTGCGATCGCGTATGGCCAGCTTCTTCTGGATCAGGGCGCGACGCTCGTTTTCCTTCTCCCAGTATTCTGTGCGGTATATTTCCCAATTCTCTCGGAATGTCGGCGTGAACGGCTTCGCGAGAAGCAGGAGCTTGACATAGTCTCCTCCTGGGGCAAGGTCCTCTTCGTGGCCGCCCTTCTCTTCGTCCTCGACCAGGATCGGCAGTGTGGGATGGTTTTCGGCGGTGAGACTAAGCTCCTTCTCTACTTCGCGCAGGACGGACGGTTCGACGTAGCGGTATGACGAGCTCGCGGTGTGGGAAAAGAGGCCATATGTCAGGAAGAACCCGATCGTTGAGCCCATCTCGGCCCACCACGGCCTGCGAATAATGACGAGCTTGCAGTTGAAGCCGCGCAGTCCGCGGTTCGAGATAGCAAACCAGCGGCGCGGCCACCGGATTCCGCGCTCCCAGATGCCCGTAGCCCATATAAGAATAGCAGTCATGACGCCTCCCATGAAGCAGATCTTCTCGAAAGTCTCGACTCCCCAATAGACTGAGCCGCCGACGCCGACGCCGTCCTCGCGCGGGGCAAAGAAGAGGGCGTAGCCGAAGCCGCATATCCAGGCGGTGAGCAGGGTGAAGAAGAAGGTGTGATGGCGACGACGAGCGCGGAGCTCGAGATATTGCGCGCGAAGGGATGCCTCGAGGATCAGGAGGTTGAGGTAGATCATGGATGGAGAGCTCGGGGTGTGGATTAACGGGTCGCCTTGTTTGCCCGCGTCCGGCACGACACCGGTGGTCCCGACGGCGGCCTTGCTCTCCTTGCCCGGAGGCGGAGCGCCTTTGACGATCGAGTCGACGTCGGCCATGGTTCGGATCGGGGGTGCCGGGGATAATTTCTACTGATTTTTGTTTTCCGTCTCCCTCGTTCGCGCGGCGGTCAAGTTTCGTTCAGGGCGGAATTGGAGGTTTTGGAGGGGCCCTGACCTTGACGGCAGGCACGTCAACAGGTGTATGCAGGCATGCGCGGTGGTCGGACCTTGTGCCTGAAGTTGAAATATGGGGTGCAGGTGCAGGAGTGAGCAACGACAAGAAGCTGCTACACCCTGGGGCTGGGAGAAGGAAAAATGTGCGGTGTCGATGTTTCTGCCGGCGAGACAAGGGCGGAATTGGACGGTGGTCAGATGCCAGAAGGTGCCCGCCAAAGCTGCCCGGCCTGCAGGTGAAGTGGGCTGCTGGGGTGGGAATTCCGCTCCGTCTGGCGGCAGGTGTTGAACGTCATAGCAAGGCGGGGTGGCCCGAGCGCCGGGGCTCGATAAGCGATCGCAATAACGATAACAGTTGTTGGGGATTGGACGCTGGAGAAAATGAGAGTCAGGGATGATGTTTTGAATAGCACCAAAGAGTTAGGCCCAAATTAGAGCCGAACGTGTTGCCAGTGCTGTTGACTCATTGGAGAAGAGCTTTGGATTAGTGATATTACGTGGCGTGCAACTAGGGGGGTATCAGTCCGTGTGTTTGCAGATTCCGGGACTAGAGATTAGCCATGATTCTTTAACGTGGCTTTGGCAATAGCTTGACCGATAAATGTCTCTGTCTTCATCACGAAATTCGAGACCTACATGAGAGAAGGAAACAAGTTGATCAAGAAGCTTAATGAGGTTTGAGAGTGTCTTGAGCTCACTCACCCTTCTGCGAGCCAGAAGACCCATGGATATTGAAACAATTCGACACAACTTGCAAGCTTCGTCCCTTCTCTTGAACGCAATCCGCTTCGCTCGTCATGCAGAACTCAAGAAGTGTAGGTGTCATGCATCGGCAAGTCCAGGTCGCTTGTCTAAATTCTAAATTCCAAAAATTGCAACCAGACCGTTGCCTACTTGTAGAGACCAATTTCCGGATTACGTACTTCACTTAGCAGTCAGCTTCCATTGTGGAAGCTTCGCCCGGGACATCGGTGTACTCGTGGCTCCTTACCGCCGACACGGCTCAACGCAAGGCCGCCAGACTTTCATCCCGCCAAACTCCGAGTGCTAAGTCCATGAACCGATCCGCGACCCGCCGAACCCGTGCTGCTGGGGAGGTCTTCCTGGTACTTCAGACCCCTGTCGGCTCAACTCAACTGCTCAACACGCTCGTTCCAATTGGTACGGGGCAAGGAGGCTTTCTCTCCATCCCGCCCGCCATTCCACTGCCTGCCTCTTTGTTCCTGTTCCTTCCTTTGCCTGCCTGCCTGCCTGCCACCGTAAACTGCGTCACCAACCTATTCCACGCCCCCCAAGAAGACAGACAGCGGGCTAAACCGAAGCGCGCAACGGCCTGCCCTCCATTGGAAGGATACCTGAGATTGTCTCTTCTTTTTCTCCTTTCTGTCTCTGTCGATCTGATCCTGCCACCCCCCGGTCCGCAGCTATCTTCTGCGCTGCTGCGGCTGACGGATGACTCGTCGCAACCTGGAAGTTTCAAAGGGCCGGACACGTACATCCGGCATCCGCTGCACAACTGTATATCCTGCCCACGTATATAGTCGCTCACCCCTCCCCTTTCGCCACCCCCGTTACCCGGCATGCTACAGCAACAAACCGCCTCTGCTGTAGCGAACGGGTCGCGACTCAAACTTGCTTCCTCTGTGATCACTTCATCTTCCACGAGCATCAAGTCTCCCGGCATACGCGCCTCTTCCGACGACTCCCTCCAACGGCGATACAACCAGACAATGGCCGCCTCAGCCGCCCCCACGCGCCCCGATGCGACATCTCGTCCTCCCGGCACCTACTTCCCTCTGGGATACAAGGATGCCGTCTACCAATGGGTAAGTTCCTTTTCCTTCGTGAGAGGCTTCCCGAGACTGCACTAACGCCTTTCCCTCAGTGGTCCAGCGTAACCCCGCAAATGGCCGAGCGAAATGTCCTTGCCCACATTCCTTACCTCAAGGAAGCCCGCGAAAACGCCGCCTCCCCTGACCTCGACCGGTACGATCCCTTCGGCCAGCGCGTATGGAGGTCCCAGATGGTCGAGCTCTCCGGCAAGAACCGCGCCCTGAACGAATACTCTGTTGAGCGCGTCGGCGAGCGAGTCGATAACAACCTCGTCATTCTCCACGGCTACGGAGCCGGCCTCGGCTTTTTCTACAAGAACTTTGAACCCCTCTCGCGCTCAAAGGGCTGGAAGCTCTACGCTCTCGACATGCTCGGGATGGGCAACTCTTCCCGCCCGCCGTTCAAGGTCCACGCGAAGGATCAGGCAGGCAAGACGGCAGAGGCCGAGGCCTGGTTTATCGATGCGCTCGAGGAGTGGCGCAAGAAGCGCAACATTGACAAGTTTACGCTGATCGGACACTCGCTCGGCGGGTACTTGTCTGTCGCATACGCGCTGAAATACCCTGGTCACATTAAGAAGCTCATCCTCGCCTCTCCCGTTGGTATTCCCGAGGATCCCTACGCCGTCAACGCCGCCATGCCCGAGCCCGAGGAATCGACATTCCAGAACGAATTTACGCAAGACCAGAACGCCGTCACAAACGACCAGAACAACTCTATGAAGTCTCGCACCAAGAAGAACGCTTCCACAAACTCTAACAGCGCGCCGAGACGTCCCATGCCAGGCTGGCTCGTCTGGCTCTGGGACGCCAACGTTTCTCCCTTCAGCATCGTCCGCTTCACCGGTCCTCTCGGCCCACGGTTCGTCTCGGGCTGGACCTCCCGCCGCTTCAACCACCTTCCCTCCGCCGAATCCCAGTCTCTCCACGACTACGCCTTCTCCATCTTCCGCCAGCGAGGCAGTGGCGAGTATGCCCTGCCCTACATTCTCGCCCCCGGTGCCTTCGCTCGCAGTCCCATCATTAACAGGATAGACGGCGTCGGCCGCCAGACGATCGAGAAGAACGGAGAGAAGATCAAGGAGACGGGCATCCCGATCGTCATGATGTACGGCGAGAACGACTGGATGGACGTGGCAGGCGGTCTGGCCGCTGAGGAGAAGCTCAAGCAAGCCAGAGCGCAGGCATTGCTGGTCGCCACAGACGAGGAGAAGAGCAGGGAGAGCGGGTCCGCCAAGGTGAAGATCATCTCGAAAGCTGGGCACCACCTTTACCTCGACAATGCCGACGAGTTCAACGAATTCGTTCGCAAAGAGCTGGAAGATGTGGAAAAGAGCAAGCTATAGACGCTCCGACTACAGCATGCTACAGCATGGAGCTTTTTTCGGGACAGGTTAAAAGACGAGCCGGCGAGCTCACAAGGCGCCGGCCTGGTGGCATTGATACGTGGCGTTCAGTTTCTGCGGGTTTTGCATTGCATGATAATTACGGTTTACGAGCCCAAGATGGCCGAGTGGGAATATCCAGCGGGAGCGTTTGGCTTAATCCAGTATTACTAGAGTTTGTTCAACCGGCTCCGTATAGATGCAAATACAGTTTTGACTAGTTCTTGTACACATTACAACGGCCAAGTCGGCCGTCAAGTCTCAACTTTGCTTACAGTCACTGGTTGTATCCCCTCGCGATTAAACGATGTTGCGTTGTCGCCTACATAAGGACGAGAAGAACCTCATAGTAGGCTGACTTACGCAATAACACGAAACCAGGGGAAAAACACACCTTCAGGCATACCAAGACGTACAGTCAATATGCAATCTCTGTTCTTGCGGGTGCGCAGCGTGGCGTTCATAAGTCATCAGGTCAACGATGACAGAACACCGCTCAACACTCCATCCGCAGGCTCCAGTTGTTCCCCTGCAGAGATTGACATCCTCTCCCATGGATCTTCTTCTGGCGCGAGCCCGAGCTGTCGGTTTTGGGATACGTGTAGACTGTGCCGTCAGTTGACACATAGGAATCGCATCTGAGATGACGGGACCTACAGTTGCAGCTGCGGTCGTCGACGTAAATCTCAATGGCGTGGTCCGATTCGTAACAACTTGTTGCACTGGTTGCGTATGGCAATGTGCCAGTTGCCGCCTTTGCCTCGTTGCAGGTGGCAGTGCTATGCTTCTTCCATGTGATGTATGCCGAGACGATCTGTATAATGTCAACAAGCACGGTGGTGGTGAAGCTGGTGCTGAAATGCCCTTGAGAGAAACAATGTTTGAGAGCTGTTGAATGTACCGGTCTCGATCTGAGCAACAATTTCTAGTTCCATGAAAGATATTTATATTTATGTGAAAATGTCGTCGGCGTGAGCAATCATAGCCGAGCAGTGAACACACCCTTCAGCCAAGCTGATCCGCAATTCTGCTGGTCACGATTATTGAACGTCTGCGACTTTACTCTGTCAAACTCTCTCATGTAACACTTGGCTCAGACCTCTAAGGAAGACCGTGACCTAGGATGGCATATACTACAATTCATGGTAAGTGCAACTAAGCTGCTGAAACATGGGTAGATGTCAGACTGGAAGTGTTCAGTGGCGTTCGACGATATGTGGTATTACGACAAAGAGCAACACATTCAGCTCAGCTTACGAGATTGCGGATCGCGCTCAGGAGTCAGCTCAACTGAAAACCTAGTCTCGAACATCTCAATTCAGCAGAGATGCTGACGCAGGTGATTCAGCCCGCAATGCTTATGCGGCGCCAAGTTTAGCATTGCCAACCCCAATGTTCCTGAGACACACCTTCATTGGGTTTCCGCCCCTTTGCTGTTTCTCCATGCTGCGCTGCATTCTTGATCATGTACAATACTCGAGTCTCCTCGTTCCCACCTGCCAAACAGCGTGGTTCCAGTTCAATTACTGTGCCTAACGCAGTTTCCCAAGAGGAAATTTCAAGTTCGCTGGCCGTCTCCCATGTAACAAGCACTCACAACGCATATGTCTTGTCCCTGTCTTGTCCCTGCATTGGACCCGTCTTTAGATTTTCCCACTCGTCTGCCCACATTTCCGCCACAGATCTCTTCAGTAAGCGATGAATTTAGTCATCTCTATCGTAAGTATTTGATACATGAATGGATGGAACAGCGCCGGTACCCAGGAAATAACAACCATACCCGGGGATGATATCTTTTGGGAGGCAAAGACGCCTTGAACCACATCGTGGGGAAACAATAGATGGCCAAAGGTACACACTAGGCTTTGGCTTTTTTTGCTCGCTCACTCACTGCGTCATCCATGGTCTGCTGAATTCAGACCAAGAGCTTGCTGTGCATAGGAAGTTTCCTAGGATTTGATAAGCTCTCAGAAGAGGTGATGTGCTCAGCTCAGGGAGAGAAATGCACTCCATTGGCGTCTAACTGGGAGCCTAGACGTTCTGATGATCCAACAGTCGGCCCTCCTCCAACTCTGCACTGCCCTTCTGTTATTTTCGATGAATACTTTGGTGCTGGCGAGGACAGCGGAGGCCGGATAATATACTCCACACCAAGCGAGGATCATCAGGTTCCATTGGCAAACATGATTCACCCTACGCCTAGCAGCCTGTTACATGCGATTTTGGAATAGTTTCTTCCTTTCCCATTGAGTCTGAATAACTTCTTCATCATTCACCATTACATGATTTAATCGTATCTTACATATAAAAGAACTTAAAGGAACTGCCGTCGACGACTCGACGTAGGCTTCCAGAGTCACCGCGTCGACCAATTCGCGAATGGAAGCAGTCCAGTCTCAGCAAGGCTTGTTTCCCTCGACATGTTGAATGCCAATGAATCACTGCCGAAGGCTTCTCAGAAATCTCAGGTGATAGTTGGACAAGTTGAGTACTCAATGTCAGAGTCAAAGACATCAGTTTCCTCAGTCAAGGCCGGCAAAGGAGCACTCTTTTACACCATCCATCAAACCCACCACATGCGTTTTGTTTTCTCAGCGTTCAGCCCCAGTCATCCCATTTCAACAAAGTCACATGAGAAGCGCTCTTAACGAGCCTAGCTCTGTTTTGAAGCCCTCGCGGGGCTCACCAACTTTCAGGCAGTGGCACTATGTTGTCCTTGTGGTCGACTCGACGATGACCCAAACAGATGCTTAGTCGTGCCAAGTTCTCCTCCACTCACGTGTTGACCTCGACGCGACGCGCTCCCTCCTTCCCTCCCTCTCTCTCTCTCTCTCTTAAAACAAACCTGTCGGCCTCCCAAAAACCCCTTTTTGATCCCATCTTTCTCTACTCAACAATATCGTCTGATGGAGAACAGTGATTCGACATCATTGACTAAGTGGGTGTGTATAAAACAGCCGATCCTCTCCTTTTCCCCCTGAGTCACATCTTTCTCGTCATCAAACTTCATCCCTGACACGAATATTCACACATCCAGTACACTTCTAGAGGCAAACTTGCTTGCTTGAACTGGTATCTAGAGCTTCAAGCCCGGCTCTCTGACTCAAAGACACTTGCTCATCGAGTCGACACATTCACCTTACACCCCGACGTCAGCTTCTGCGATGTCTTCCCCATTCCACTACGACGACATACCCATGTTCCTGACCACGGACGAGAGAAGAAAGGCCATTGCCGCAATGGAAGAGCGCGACGAGTTGCTCAGGGGACCTCAGCCCTGCCCATACAAAATTCTACCCATTAGCGAGACAGACATGTTGGACTATCCTTACAGCTCCAGCTATGAGAATGGATACCATCAGAACGGCTACCAGAGCTCTGAATCCGCCAGGCCCCGGCAGATCGCCTCAGCTCCCACTCGTCTGCCTCTGCAAAACGCGAACCTCCCCGACCCCTTCGTCCGCTCCACGACCCCCGAGATGCCCTTCACCGCGCAGCTCTCCTCGACCAGCGCCAACGGAGCCTACTGCGTCCCCGGCGGCTTCGCCTCAAAGCTCGCCTCCGCCCTCCCCATCCCCAAGAAGATCACCCCTTCGCAGCGCGAGTACCGCCAGCAGGCCATGCTCTCCATCCTCGACCCCGAGAGCGCCCACCCCCTTCCCCCTCACTCCCCCAGGGTCAAGGAAAAGGTCCTGCCGGACGCCGAGCTCGTAAAATCCCGTCAGGCCCACCAAGTCCGCCAAAAGCCCCAGAAGGTCACTATCGTGCCCCTGGCCGCCCGGCCCCAGCTCGAGGGCTACAAGAAAGTAGAGCAGATGCCGGAGGGCCCGGAGAAGGAGGCCGCGAAGCTGCATAACAACGACGTCGCGGCCGTCAAGGCCGCCAACAACAAGCTCCGGAACAACATCGCCGCGAGCCGCTGCCGCGACAAGAAGAAGCGAGCCATCGTCGCCCGGTCCGAAGAGATCGCTACCGCCCACGCCAAGCTGGCCTTCTGGAAGGCTCGCGCCGTGGCCGTGGGCGCCCATGTCGACGACTGGGACCGGCTCGACGGCAACGTCAAGCAGCAGATGATCGCCGATCGGCGTTTCGACGCCTTCGACTTCAGCAAGGATGCCACGGGCGCGGAGAGGGTTGCCGAGTTGGACGAGAAGCAGAACAAGGCTTCCAAGAAGCGGAAGGCGCAGGAGATGGAGGAGAATGAAGAGGTGGCGGAGGAGGAGTAGAGGGTTTTGAGTTCCATTTTTTTTTTCGTTGCTAGGTCGTGGAAATATTCGCATGATGGAAAAGGCTTTGGTTGCTGGCCTGTTTTGAAACACCCTTCGCGTCTTCGTTTGACGCAGTCTGGGCAAACTTCAGGAGTTGAGAGAGAGGGAGGGTTGTAGGATTATCTCTTTTGCTTTTCCTTACAGTAGTTTGTTTGCAGGGAGGGTATTGCATCATTCATCGAGGATTCCATAGTCTTCCAATTCATGGTTTATCAGTAGCAAAACCAGTCTTCACCGTCGCACCACCCAACATCGTGACCTCTATCTGGCTGACAACCGAATCTGTCACGCGCTCTAGACACCGCGAAACGTGTCTCTTGATGTCCTTTTGATATTGAATTCATGTTGTTTTTGTTCGAAGACGGACTGCTCTGTTCGCTGCCACTATACTAACTCGTAGCCAAGAACCAGCATAGAAGGAACCAGACTCAAGCACTTGGCAATTGCGTCGTCAAGCAAATCTTATCAGGTAATAAGAATCAGTGGTATCTCTATCAAATCTCAACAACCTGGATTATCCGCGATGGCGAGCTGCTCTTTCCGGCGCACGAAGGCCTGCCGAGCAAAGCTCGCCCGCGACGGCAAGTCCCCTCCAAACCTCAAAACGCCGGTCATTACCCATTCCGGTTCCTATTATCCTCAATATCTCTCATCAAATACCACGATGTTCGTCAAAGGCTTCCAAGCCCTACTTTTCGTGAAGAATCGCGCAAAGGGATGCCACACTCAGTCAGACCCGGAAGTCCGAGCAGGCGCCCTGCCCTCCGCCTTGATACTACCCATCTCGGCCCCGTGTCCGGTCGAGACGCCGTAGCAGTTTGGGTCCGAAAGACATCCCTTGATGAAGTAGAACAGCACCGCAATCATCATGAGCCTGCCGCATATTCTTGTCAGCGAAACCGCCGCCCGACTTTTTCACAAGATGAAAAAGATAAAAAAGGTGAAACTTACCAGTTCACAGCACCAACGGCCGCGGCAGCCGCCATGCTGCCACCATACCTCTTCTCCCCCGTCGTCGGACCAAAGCACGTGCTGCCGATACACGTGGTGCCCAGGAACAGCGCCGCGATGCTGGCGGACCAGGCCCAACCAGACAGCCAGAAGAGCACGTTGACGGCGTAGGCGATGAGCAGAGCGAGGCGGAAGTAGAGGTGCGGGGCGAAGCGCTCGAGGGCCATGGTGCCGCCGAGGATGAGCAGGGTGAAGAGAGACTGGCGGTTTGAGTTAGCACAGCCATAAATCTTTCAGTGCGTCGCCTCGCGCTGGGGGGGCAAACGAAAAGGAAATAAGACTTACGACGAAGAGCATGAAGCCGGGCGGACCGCTGTAGCTGGATGCGGCGTTCCCGCCGAGCAGCGACAGGTTGTAGGCGCAGGCGGCGAGAACGGCCAGCGAGAGGACCATGACGGCGACGCGGAGGATGGAGAAGAAGGTCGGCGTCGGCGGGACGCCCTTGCCCATGAGACCGCGAATGTTCGTCATGTTGTTCTGTCGGTGTTTGATCCACCGCCTTTCAGAAATAGGTAAAAGCAATCGGTCGGTCGGTCGGAGCAGGTAAGTGTGTGTACTACCCGCGCGGGCGATGTGATGTCGCAAGAGCGAATAGCTCCCTTCGGACTTTCCGTGATATTAAAATCGGTATGCGACTCCAGCGAAAACCGAGCAGAGCCAAGCCAAATATCGCAAGTCGAACAAAACGAAGTCAAGGTAGCTTACGGTTGAGAGAAGAGTAAACTGCGCAACAGCCGCGCCTGCCCCTTGGGGGGACCTCCGATTCCCTTATACCCAGAATCTTCAAACGAGACCTGAGAAAGCAACACCCCCTTTCCCTTCCCCAGTCGTCCGTGCTCGTACTGCCCGACCTGCATGAACATCCGTCACCACAAGTCCCAAGATGACGCCCCTCCGTCGATGGTAAGTCTGCGCCACTTCAAAGGAGACCTACTTAGGTAGGAGAATTCCCACGGCCCACCGATCCCTGAAGGTAATTCAAGCCTTCACCATGCGAAAAAGCGCTTTCGAAATCTGCTTGCTCGCCAACACCAAAAACCAGAGAAAAAAAAACCGAGAGACTCGATGACGGCTGATCGACAGGTCCAGCCATACGCGCTTTCTCACCCAGGAACAAAAAAGAGGGGGACGCATCACCGCATAAAGAGGCTTAATTCACCATCTCCAGGGGTCCAACCCAACTCTCAGTCACCTGATTGGCCGATCCTAAAACTCCGTCCCCTGGAACCCATCGCGGCAGTGCGATGCCCCTGCACGTCCCTCCCTCCCCTTCCCCCAGGGGCCTCGTCGATCATCGCAACACCCAATGCGTTGGCTTTCAAGCTGGCAGCCGAAAGAGCTGTGGAATCCTTTACATCACCACCCACAAACTACCTCGGCTCTGTCGTGTCAGGTTCGTGACTTCGTCTATTGGCCGTCATCATCGGAGGCAGCGACAGCCCCCAATTTCGACCAGTTTCAGATCTGCTAAAAGGAACAGGGTCCTTCGTCGTGTCAGTTTCAATGCAAACCTCTCTCCCTCAACCATTACTTCTCCTATTTTGTCAGTCGACTTTGACGATGCTATCTTTGGCATAAGTCACAAAAAATGCGTGCTGCCATCTTCCACAAAAAAAACCGGAACAGGAAGTTCCCCGTCCCCTCTCATTAGATGAATTAAAGCACAAACCACGCCACTGGTCCGACCGAAACATTCATAAACCAAAGGGAACACAAGACAAAATCGAAGCAGGAAAACAGCAACTTCACAACAACCACCGCCACTTGCTTGCTCTCTGAGCCCATCCCTTGATCAAGCCAAGCGCGCCAGCCCCAAAACTCACCCGCGCGTGCCGTCCAAACTCCCGCTCACCCCAACGCTCATGCCAACGGCCTACACGTCCTGGCATTCGCTTCTGTTACGACACTGGCCCCCTCTGAGAACCCCATCCCCCTTCCCTCAGACCGACTCCCGCATCTCATCTGACGTCTTGGCCTCTTCAACTTGGCCTCGGATCCTTCCCACTCCTGACCAACTTGGCTCTCACTATCTGATGGCTCACGGACTCGCGCGAACGAGCGCTGCCGCCCTGGAGATAACCTGAATGAGGTTTTCTACATCAAATCAAAAGACAAGAAACGCAGAACCAGCAAGCACATCTTGGAAGAAACCCACGCTTCGGCCCCCTTCAAGAATTTAACCAATCATATTGCTGAACAATCGCCCCTCCCGCATGTTCGTCTCATATGATTCCACGTCGGCAAGGTAGATCGACTTTCTCCCATGCTAAGTGAGACCGGGATTATGCTGCATATAACACCCTCATCGTCATGAATCGCCCGAACTGGTGGGATGACAACGGCCTCTGGATTGGTAGATAACGACAAGACTGGCTCCGCGCAACAGCGCGACACCGAAGTGACTTATTCATACAATGGGTGACTAAGAACTCATACACGTAAAGAAATTATGGTGGCTTTGATACAGATTCTATTGTGGCATTGAGGAACTAGCAGTCTATCGCATTGCGCCGTTCCCTCCTCGTGCATTATTCGTCAATTCATCCGACGATGTGTAGGCAATGACACTCCTCCCAAAGTGTCGTCGCCATCTATACTCCCATGCTTGTATGATCTCAAAACACGATTGAAGCGAACAAGACAAGATCCCATGCCTGCCTATATCCCATGAACTAGAAATGCACTATACAGTCTGTCGCTGTTTTAAAAGTTCGCGACGGCGACAGCAATCGCTTGCGACTCCGAGTGTGAGATGGAGACGCTGATGTCCTTCAGACCAACCTTCTGGGCGGCGGCAGCGGCATCACCGTGAAGCTGTTGAGTCGTTAGCGAAAGCATCATTACACTTGGTCATCATGTTAGCTTACCTTAACCACCGGGGCACCCGAGTCATCCTTCGCAATCTCAATGCCCTTCAATGGCGCACCAGCACCCTTGCTGGAAACACCGAGAGACTTGAAGACGGCCTCCTTCGCACTCCAGCGACCGGCAAATGAGCTTTGAGGGCTCGGCGCTGATTGGCAGTACTGAATTTCGCCGCTGGTGAAGTTGCGTTCAATGAAGGTCTCGTTCTCAATGTTGATGGCAGAGATGTCCTCAACATCAACACCAACGTTGCTGTTCTTGGACACCACCTTCTTAGCCAGTGCCTCCATCATGTCCTGTGTAGCCTGGGACGCCGTGGGGGACACGGTCTTTTCAGACGCCTTCATGAAGTTGGAGGGGTAAGAGATGGTGGAGGTCTTCTTGTCCTCAGTTACACGAGCATCAGGGTTAAGTAGGACCTTGCTGAGTTGTTCATCGGTGTATGGCGCGTTAGACTTGGCAACGAACAACGTGTTGTTGATAAGTCCGTTGTGGAAGAAGCGGTACGCCTTCTTCTGGCGGGCCTGGACCTTGGAGCAGTACTCCTCGTAGGTCTTCTCGTCGAGGGTAGCAAAGAGGTACTTGGGGTGGACACCGATGGCCTGGGCGCCCTTCTGACCGAAACCGAAGGAGGTAACGGAGAAGGCTTTGATACCATCGGTCTGGATGCTGCGGCTGGGGTAGACAATCATGTCAAACTGCTCCATGACAGGGTCGACGTTGTCGGCGTTCCGGTTGCCAGGAACCAAGCCGGTGTTCAGGACCTGCAAGCATCCGTTCATCATCCAGGCACCAGCAGCACCCTTGGGGTGACCAGTGAGGTACTTCTGGAAGATACCCATGACGGCGTTACCCTTCTTGCGACCAAGGTGGCGGAGCTGCTGGCAGATGACAGAAGACTCGTTCTTGTCGTTGGCCTTGGTCGAGGTTCCGTGGAAGGAAGCGACGGCAAGGTCGTCAATGGTGAGACCCCAAGTGGCGAGTGCTCCTCGAAGGGGAGCGATCTCAGGGTTGTTCTTCCAGAAGTTATTGCCCAAGCTGCGGAGGACCTCCTTCTCTTGACGTTCAGCCTCCTTCTTGATGTGCTCAGCACGGTTGTGGGCGTACTCCTTCTCGCTGAACTCAGTACCCTGGGCCTTCATAGCCTCGACCTCGTCGTAGAGGTACTCGAGCTCAGACTCCTGCCATTGCTTGATCTGTTTCTTGCGAAGGTTGATCTGGCGACGGCGATAGTTGATGTCGAGCAGAGGCGAAGGGAACTTGCCGGCGTGCTCACGGGCGGTAGTCAACACACCCTGACCAGGAGCAGGGACGGAGCGGCCAATCTTGTCAGTAGCGGTGGTGGTCAGAGCTAAGATACCGTGGATGGGCATGCCCATGTCAAGAGCAAGCTTGGCAGTCATGAGCAATTGGACACCGCAACCTTGGGACTCCATGAATCCGTTGCGGGTGGTGGTGGTGGGACGCGACATCTCGGCAGGGGTGCGGCCGTGGGCAAGCTCGTCAACGGCGTTGCTGGTGGCCTTCATGTTGGCGAACTCGTAAGAGCCCTCCTCACCGAAGTCATCGAAACCACCGACGAAGACAACGCGAGCCTTGCCTTCCATAATGGTCTCGTAACCGATGTCGACGGACTCGACAGCAGTGGCGCATGCACCGACGGGCGTCTTAATGGGACCAGAAGAAGAAATCAGCAACATGTTAACCCAGGCGGCCATCGTGTTGATGAAGGACTCCTGGAGAATGTCGTTCTGAACGGGCTTGTCCAGGAAGCGGTCTCTGTGCATTCCACGGAGGGCGCCAGCACCACCCATACCAGAACCAATGCAGTTGCCCACCTCAGAGACGTGGACGTACTTGTAGAACTCGTACGGGTCGGTGACACCGGCGGAAAGGAGAGTCTCTGCGACAGATACGAGAACGAAGAGAGTGACAGGGTCAACCTGAGAGACGATGTCCTCAGGAATACCGTATCGCTTGGCATCCCAGCCGGTGGGGATCTGACCGGCGACGAGTCTGTCGAAGCGGAGCGCCTTGGGAATCCAGAGAGCGGCACCCTTGCGCATGCGGACAGTGTACTCGCCCGACTCGGGGATCTCGAAGATCTCAACCTTGTCGCCGTGTTGACGTCTGAATTCTTCCGCAGTCTCCTTGGAGGCCTCGAAGGGCTCGAGGTCCTCCTCGATGACTACCTCGTGGAGGAGCTCCTTCTGGTTGGGGTCGTATCCACCGAAGAGCTCAGGTTCAATCAAACGGATGCCAGAGTGCTCGAGGATGAACTTCTCGTACTTCTGCTTGATGTCTTTATCGTCGACAGGCTCGCCAGTCTTGGCGTCAACCCAGCCGGAGTAGGGAGCGGGCTTGCCCTTGATAGGGCCGTTGTGGTTCTTGATCAGGCCCATGATCCATGCCATCTCAATGCAACCCTCAATGGAGAACTCGCCGTAAGCCTCCATCTCCCAGCGGGTGCGGGAGTTACCCCAAGGGCCGACTTCGGCGAAACCGGTAACGACAACGACCTTCTCGAGGTCGACCATGCCCTTGAGGCGGTCGTTGAGAGGAGCAATCTCGTCATCCCAGTCAGCAAGGGTGGGGAAGTCGAACTTGATGTTGGCGCGGGGCTCAACAGTCTTCTTCTTGTAGAGAGCCTCGGAGTTGGGACCGTTGACAATCTTGTTCTCAATGGAGTTCTCCTTGGTAACGGCGCGGCGAACCTCGCTGGTCTCCATGATGTCTTTGCGGAGCTTAGTCATGGTCTGGTTGAGGTCAGGAATGAATTGGAGACCACCGTTGAGATCAGCGAAGACAGGCTCGCTCTGGCAGAGGTCAACGATGGTAGGCGACATGAGACCAAGCAAGTTGAAAGCCATCTCCTGCTGGGAGAAGGTGCGGACGCCGAAAGCCTCAACACCCTCAGCAACGATGTTGTTGGCGCTCATTAGACCAGTACCACGGGTCCAACCGATGACGGCACCGCAAATGGTGAGGTAATGGCCCCAGTCCTCAGAGTGCCATCTGTTGAACAGAGTTTCCAAAGCGAGCTTTGACTCGGAGTACAGACCATCGTTACCGAAGGTACCGTGGTTGGGGGAAAGAGGCAAGACAACCTGAGCGGGGCGAGTCTCGTAGCCGCGCTCGTTCTTCTGGGCCTTGACGCTTCCCAGAATGCGAAGAAGGTTCGTCAACATGATGCGGTGAGCGAGCTCGGAACGGGAGTCGATGCTGTCAATCTGGCGGCCGTTCTCGGGAATGGCAGCAAAAGGCACGATGAAGTCCAGGTCCCAACCGAGACCGTTCTTGGTGTCGTAGATGTAGTCAATGAGAGCCTCGCAATCCTGCTTGCTACCCTGGTTGAAGGGGACAACGACAAGCTGGGATCCGCGAGCACCGAAGCGGGTGTACATGGACTGATAGTACTCGGTCACCTCACGAGAGAAACGAGAAGTGGTGACCACAACCTTGGCACCACCGCTGATGAGACCCTGAAGAACCTCAGCACCGATGGAGCCAGCACCGGCACCAGTCATGAGAGCATGCTTGCCAGCAAAGCTAACGCCGTCCTTGGCGGCCTCCTCCAGGGATTGGAGGTAGTAACCAGTGAGCTTCTTGCTGTAGTCCCACCCGTGAAGGCTCTTACGCTTGAGGTGCAAGAAGGGAATAGTCTCGACCTTGCCCTTAGGTCCGGAAGCAGTCTTGTCCTTCTTGGATGGGCTGTCATCAGGGATGATCTGGTTCTCATTCATCGCGAGAGAACGCAAGACGTCACCGTAGAGGTTCTTAATCTCAAGCTGAGAGGACTTAGACACCTTATGCTGCTCCTTGATGAGCTTGTAGATGCGACGGAGGTCGTTCTGCACCTTGGTGCGGTTGCCGTACTCGGAGATCTTGCCACCTTCAGCCATCTGCTGGACGTAGTGCTCCAACTTGCGGCAGCTGCCACGGGGAACTTCCTGGTAGTTGAGGTTGCCACGAGCGTCGACAGTGGTCTGGGGTCCAGTAGGGACCGCAACGTCCTTGTAGACAGGGTTGGCGTTGATGACCTCCTTGCAGTTCTCGATGAGTTGCTCACCGAGCTCCTTGGCAAGCTTGTAGGTCTCACCGCGCTCAGTGGGGCAGTTGTCAATGTGGTACTGCATGAACTCAACTAGGGTGGGGTTGGCGCGGTTCATGATGCGGAGGCACTGGCTGACAATCTCACGATCGACAGCCTTGAGGCGGCCAAAAATGATATCGAAGTACATGTTGAGGGCATCCTGACGCGCCCAGTTCCAGGAAGAGTCGTAGGAACGAGCCTTCAGGGAGCTGAAGACAGGGGCAATACCAGCAGCATAGAACTCGCCGTGTTCAGCGGTCCACAGGTCCAGCTGAGCCTGCAGAAGCTTCTCTGATTGTTGCGAGTTAATGTAAGCCTTGTCGCCAGCACGAAGGTCCAACTTGAGGTATCTGGCAAGGAGCTCCAGTTGCTGCTTGAACAAAGCACGCTGGTCCTTGGTAAGAGCGTCGATGGCTGCAGGATCCATCATCATGCCACCGCCAGAACCGCCGGCGGGCGCAGCAGTAGCCGTGGACAGGCTAATACCAGCGCTGGTAGCGTACTTATTGGTGACATCGTCAAGGAAAGCCTTGGCGTCAGCCTCAGATCCAAGACGAGCGGCTGGCTCCATGGTAATAGCCAGCAGCAGGGTACCGTCCTGTCTTCCAGCACCCAGGCCCCATCTTGTCTCGAGGTATTTTCTCGCAGCAGTAATATTGAAGCCACCGGGCATCTTGGAAGAAATCAGACGAGCAATAAGAGCCTGGGACTGCTTCCCGAGCTGGCCATCGAAGGTGGCCTGCATTGAGGCACCAAGCTCATCCAGAGGGGTATCTTCAGGCTTCTCTGGGGTCGATCCGAATTCCTTGCCCAGGTCACCGAGAATCTCGTTCTGGAGGGTGGACTTGCCTGGAGAAGCTGTTAGCACGCGGCCTTCGTCTGGCTAGAAAATCTGCTACTTACCACCAACGAGGTCCTTGATAGCCTTGCTCAGAGGCACCTCGGAAAGGGGCTTCTTGAGCTTCTGAGCGATCAATGATCGCAGAATGTCGATGGCCTGGACAGGTGCATCGGCAACCGCAGCAGCGGGACCGGCGCTGGGCGCAGGAGCGGCAGCGGCAGGGGCAGCCGCCGCGGGAGCAGCAGCAGCGGGAGCGGCAGCGGAAGCGCTAGACGAAGCAGCCGCCGGCTCAGGTTCCTCCTCGATGGGGTCGGCCTTGTAGTAAATCTCGTTTGCGTCCTTGTTGTAGCAGAGAATCTGACGCTGAACGGACTTGGCGGCATCGTAGGCTTCGTACTTGGAGGCGAGGGTGCGCTTGGCCATCACACCGAGAGTGTCAGCGGGACCGATTTCGACCACCCTTTCGGCGGTCTTCTCTGCGAGGAAAACATCTTGGGTCTCAATCCACCTGACGGGGGAGGCGAATTGGTAGGCAAGGAGCTCCACCAGGAGGGTGTGGGCAAGCTCTTGCTCGACTTCCGGACGCATGCTGGGCAGCTGGGAGCAGGAAACTCAATTACACGGAGCTGGGAGGAGAACCGGGAAACCGAGAATATGCTGTCGTCGACGAAGTGACGTATGGCGGGAAAAGTTGATTCTCGTTGGAGCCGTGGGAGGTCGGAATCCGTAGAGAGTTGGTTGTTTGTTTTGGCGTTGCCTGCGTGGGTATATGAGAAAGAAGCAGGGCAAGCTCGCAAGAACCTTTTTTTTTTTTTTTTTTTGGACAGTCGGTGAGGTGGGCTGTTCAAGGGAGATTAAGTCCGCGCCAGAGAGAGGGAGGGTCAATCCGGCGAAGGCGAGCGAGGGAGATGAAGGAGTGAGAAGAAATGGGAATGACAGGGCCACGGATGAAGGGAAGAGGTTTGGATATGATGGAAAATGAGAATCAAGGTCAAGATAGTGGCTCTGGCCCCTCGATGTCGGGTCACTGGCACTTGATTGACTTTCTTGGGGGGAGTTTAAAGAGACACCAAATGGAAAGGGAGGGATTGGATATGCTGGGACCAGCAAGAAAAAGACGATTGTTGAACCAGGCAAGGGCCCCCACCGGCTCAAGGAAGCGGTGGTGAAAGGTTTGGACGTGGTCGAGAGGGATGGATTGGATTGTGAGGTTCGGCGAGGTACCGCTACTTGCCGTCGTCCCACTGCTCCCAGTGTGTAGAGTACGCAGGGTTCCCATACTTGGGCGCGAAGAGGGCCAATGTCTCGAGACATTCGACAGGCTAATTTTTGTTTCTCGCCTCTTTTTTTTTCCCTCCCCCTTGTCCTCCCCAGCGAGGGAAGAAGGAGGGAGGGAAAAAAACAGGAGTGGGTCAATTACCACGCCTTCGCGATGTACTTCCCGGCGGTCTCTTCCCCATGCAGGTGGGAAGCTGCTCTCTGCAGTCGCTGCTGCAAAAGACGGCACCAGCAGCAGAGCTCCTCAACCATATTGAGACGCTTAACCCAATCGAGCATGGGACGATCAAGGGGTCCTTCCCCACAAAACCATTTCATTGGGGGAATGCAGGGTGGGACGGTGGAGTTCTTTGGGAGGGACGCCAGGGAGGGACGTCGTCACTGTTGCAAAGTTGACGTTTGGAATTGGGGCGCTACAACACCAGAAAGCTTTGGCCGAGATTTGATAATAAGTGCGGATGAGATGACTGGTCATCTGTCGTGATCGTAAGTGTATGCCATGCCGCTTCCGAAGAGCCACGATGGCATGAAAGTTACCAGCCAAGCGTTCTGGTCATCAGTCAATGCCAGAGCCTATGCGATCTGTGCAAAGAGCTACAAGCTGTCAGGTGCAGTATCAGCATCATGCTGCATGCATTGAAAACCGCAGCCGTCGCTGTCGACAAGTTGCCGACTTCTGTGCGCGTCGTCCCTTGCCACCTCTCTGACCAGCCTGCCGCGCGATGACATGTCGTCAGGCAGAGCGAGACATATCCAGATAGGTACCAGAGGTAGGTAGCATGGACCTTAACCCGAGCTATCAAGACGGGTAGCTTCGAGGCGCGTCGTGTCTGATCTCATCGTGTCTGCCACTTTTCCTTGCGTCCCTTTCCCGAGCTGTCGGAATGTTGGATTCGGTCTAGTACCACCTCACCTGCCCCTCGAAACCGAATAGGGCACGTAGGAAGCGTTAGACCGGCGCGAGGCTCTGTGTCTTAGACTACAACAAGCTTGGCCTTACCGCTCGACTTTTACAGGTTCTACTAAGCTCCCTTGGTACAAAGAGCATGTACGTAACTAAGGTAGGTTTGAATCAGATCAAAGTACCCGTTCCAACTTCCGACGACCCTCAACTCTGATCGGGCTCCTATCGGCCGGTTTCTTATCGCGGCGTTTCTGTTGGCCGCCTCTCCGATGTTGCGACATTCAACCACGCATAGTTCAGGAGCTTGTTGGAGCTTGGCGGGAAGGCTGTTGACAAGGCTCGCCCCGACAGAACTCTTTCGCTGGCGTCATCCACGGATCAGTGATGGTCGATACGTTTTCGTAGCTCGGGAATACGAGTGCGGCAGTGCCATGGGAAAGTGGTGTCATGATAACATTCTGACCCGTCAACGAATGGGGACCCGAACGGAAGGCAGCAGCCGCGACAACGAGGCCTCAGCAACGAGTGAGGGAGTGGAGGGGCAAAAAGTGGCCGCTGCTCCAGACTTGATGGGTTGCAAAGGCCATGTAGTGATACCTGGCATCTCGAAGGGCAAGGTGACTTGACCCAAGCTTTTTGGGGAAGTGCCTCAGCTCCAGCCCTGGAAGCTATCTCATAGGGAGCTGACTTTTGGCCTTGCTGGTCACTATGTGATTGATACCAATCTATGGGTGTGATTTGGCCTGCTGACATTTCGGTGAGTCGCGATCGGTTCCTCCTGTTGTTCTGTGGACATTGAACAGCCTAAAGACGAAGAGGTTAAGAGACGCAAGGGTGGTCGAACGCCTCCAGTTGACTCCATTGATTCCATTGGCTGAATTTTGGGGGAACCTGGAAACTGGGATCTAACCTCGCCAGCCAACGAACAATTGCGATGCACAGGAGTTGCAGGGGGATCGTCGCCTGTCTCTGGCTACCTCCAAGCTTCTTCGACGTGTCGTACGCATTTTCAGGGAACCAAATCATTGGCTATCTTTCTGGAACAATTTGCAGAGTTTGGATTCCAGCCTTCTCTATCATCAGGTTATGCAGTAAATGCTTTCAAGTCTGGGCTGGGCGGCATGGGTGTCTTACATGAGCAAAAAGGTCATCGAGGGGCTTGCGTTCCCCGACAAGCGTCCGCGTGGCATGGCAGGCGATAGCTCCCGCACCAGCACCAGAGGTAGCGAGACGGGCGGTGGAGGTACCGATACCTGTCCATGGAGGCAGTGGGGCACAAAGCCGGCAGAAAATCCGTTGCAAAGCCGGAGTTCATTGACCGCCTGCCAACAACAAGGAAGCTGCGGGAACGTAGCGGGGTGCTATGAGGTATGGGGTAACCTTTGGTTGGATGGATGCCCGCGCATCTGGAATTGGACCCTCGAAGTATCCGTACCTGGAAACCAATTGAGGGTCTAGCTCGGTAAGGCCAAAGGTGGTGGATGGAGTAGATAGGAAGAGGACACAGCGGCAACAATAAGGCGATGCTCGTAAAGAGGCAAATCCATCTGTAGAACCTGTACTCCTTACGAGAAGAGGCAACAGATGGCTTGCAGACCCGAAATAGCCCGAAGATGTTCGAATGTTGTTATCTGCATCCGGGGTAGCATCTCGGCACCTTCCCGGCCTGCACATCGAGATGAGGTAGATAAGGTACCTAAGGTGGTTCGAGACGGACTCGTTCTGAAGAGCCGAAGATGCTGCCGTTTGGCCGAGTGTTCGTGCGTCCATAGAGCCAGCCCGAACTGCAGCAGAACCGTCGACCTAACGGCAAAACGTAAGGCCCGGTACGCGGGCTGAAGGGTTGAGATCCGCGGCAAAGATCCGGGTAAGAGCAGTATAGCTCATTGGGAGAATGTAGATATTCCAATCCCCAAAATAGGGAGATGGCGGCCACCGTTCCGGCCCCGTCCAGCCAAGTCGTTGCGTCCCGCCAACAAAAGTATTGGTACATTCCCGCCCGTTCTCTAACGCGGCACCCTTGCGGATCACTCGGGCTGCATGAAGTCAAGCGTGGAGCTCGAGGGGTGGGCATGGTGTGCGACCATCCCCAACAGAACTAAAAAATTTGGCGAGACATTGAGATATGAGACTAAGAGGAGGAGAGCAGCACCACCACCACCATGCGCACTCGCACTCGTCCTGCGCGCCAGATGAGAGGAAAGAGCAGCTTGCTCGGGTACTGGAAGGCGTTGGAGTGGCTACTCTTGCTATGTTCAAGACATTAAGACATTGATGGCAGGTACCCTCCTGCCCGTCTCGCGGGGTGAAGGAAGGGCAGCAAAACCTTTTTCGGCCAACAGTATCAACAATCAAACGTTCCGTCAGCCCGGCCCAATTGGATGCGTTCCAGTGAGCGACCACCTTAATCCAAGGGGGAAAAAAAAGTGCACAGAGAGAGAGCGGCCTTTATTTTTTTTAATCGTTGAGTTCGCGGCGAACCTGCCACAAGTACATTCTCCAAAACTGGAACCCAATACCTCCAATCACGCTGGCCGAATTGACCTCACCTACCTTGCCTCACAGCAAGTGAGGACCCATCAAACACATCCACACCCACGCCGCCCTCCTCAAAGTGCTGGTACTTCTGGCTTCCTGGGATTGATGTATCCTATCCCAATCCCACAATCCCAATCCCAATCATCCCAGTCCCCATTGAGAGAGACCCGGGCAGCTTGTCCAAGACCCAATATCCAGGACCCAGACCACACGCAAAACGAAAGGGATGCTGTTCAATTGCCTCGCCTACCCATCATAACCACCGATGCACGCCCTCCCAACCTTCCCTTGAACTGCAAGCTCGCTCTTCTTTAACCTGCGCTCTGCCACTTCTGCTTCCTTCCTCTACTTGACACAAATTTCACGTCAAGGACTCTTCGGCCAGGGCAGTCATCTCGTTTCTTCTTCTTTTCTTGTCCTTCATAGACTCTCTGTAGCTCTCGGAGAATCGCAGAGACAGCTCTTGACGACCCGTCCCTTGCTAGACGTAACGTACCGCTACTACTATTACAACCCCACGACACTTTTCTGCGTCGCTGCCCACCTTCCTACACCGCCGTCCGGGAGCACTCTGCAATCACTGCCTCCTGCTCTTCGCTGAGTACACGGAGTCAGAAACAGGTGAGCCACCGCTTTTTGCTCCCTTCTGCAGCCATTGAAGATTTTGCGCGGAGGACAACGGAGACGTAACGGGGAAGACTTTGGCTAATAACGTGGCCGACACAAAGCTCCATTCGTAACCCACGAAAAAACTTCCATCTCTTGATACCCCAAACAACCGCCATCACCATGTACGGCACTGGAACCGGCCCGCACACGGGCGTCTCTACTCCCCGATCCAATGCCTCCCTCCGCCCTCTCACCCTCCGCCACGGTTCTCTCGAGACCTCCTTTCTCGTGCCAACCGCTCTCCACTTCCACGCCCAGCAATTGAAGGACCGCTTCAACGCCACTCTCCCCACCGCCACAGACGAGCTTGCTCAGGATGACGAGCCTTCATCCGTTGCAGAGCTGGTCGCGAGATACATGGGCTTCGTCGCTGACGAGGTCGAGAAGGGCGAGGACGACGAGTCAGGCTCTTACGAGGAGGTCCTGAAGCTTGTCCTTAACGAGTTCGAGCGTGGCTTCCTCCAGGGCAACGAGGTTCACGCTCTCGTCTCTACACTGCCCGGCATTGATGCCAAGAAGCTGGTCGTCATTCGCAGCTACTACCGGGCCAGGCAAACGACTGGCCGCACGATCAAGGCCTACGGCTCGGCGCTTTTCCGCGCCGCTGACGACGGCTCAGCCGACATCTACACCATTTTCGGTGGCCAGGGCAACATCGAGGAGTACTTCGACGAACTGAGAGAGATCTACAAGACATACCAGCCTTTCGTTGGCGAGCTCATCCACAATGCTGCCGAGCTCCTCCAAAACCTCTCCAAGCACCCCAACGCAGAGAAGCTTTACCCCAAGGGTTTGGACATCTTGAGGTGGCTTGAGGATGCGGACGCGACTCCTGATGTCGACTACCTTATCTCTGCTCCCGTCAGTTTCCCGTTGATCGGTCTTGTCCAGCTTGCGCACTACGAGGTTACCTGCAAGGTCCTTGGTGTTCACCCTGGTCTGTTGCGCCAGCAGATCAGCGGTGCCACCGGTCACTCCCAGGGTATCGTACTCGCTGCTGCTACTGCGGCTGCCGTGTCCTGGGACTCTTGGAAGGAGATCGCGCCCTCTGCGCTGACTATCCTCTTCTGGATCGGTGCTCGCAGTCAGCAGGTGTTCCCCCGCACTTCTTTGACGCCAACCATGATCAGAGAGTCTGTTGAGAACGGCGAGGGTACTCCTACACCCATGTTGAGCATCAGAGACCTCTCTCAGGCCCAGGTTCAGAAGCACATTGATGCTACCAACCAGTACCTCCCTGCTGACCGTCACATCTCCATCTCTCTCATCAACAGCCCCCGCAACCTGGTTGTCACTGGTCCTCCCATGTCGCTGTATGGTCTCAACGCCCAGCTCCGCAAGGTGAAGGCGCCAGTCGGTCTTGACCAGAACCGTATCCCCCACACCGACCGCAAGCTGCGCTTTGTCCACCGCTTCCTGCCCATCACTGCTCCTTTCCACAGCAAATACCTGGCTGAAGCTACCGAGCTCATCGATGAGGACTTGAAGAACATCAAGATCGATGCCCAGTCTCTTGGCACGGCTGTGTTTGACACCAACACTGGCAAGGACCTTCGCGAGGAGGTTAAGGGAAACATCATCCCTACCCTCGTCCGTCTCATCACAAGAGACCCCGTGAACTGGGAGAAGGCCACTGTCTTCCCCAAGGCGACTCACGTTCTTGACTTCGGACCCGGTGGCATCTCTGGTCTTGGTGTCCTGACCAGCCGCAACAAGGAGGGTACTGGTGTCCACGTCATCCTTGCTGGTACTGTCAACGGCAGCATCACTGAGGTTGGTTACAAACCTGAGCTCTTCGATCGTGATGAGGAGCATGCCGTCAAGTACGCCGTCGACTGGGTCAAGGAATTCGGACCTCGTCTTGTTACCACCTCCAACGGCGACACCTACGTCGACACCAAGATGTCGCGCCTGCTGGGTCTCCCTCCCATCGTTGTTGCGGGTATGACTCCCTGCACTGTGCCTTGGGACTTTGTTGCTGCCACCATGAACGCTGGCTACCACATTGAGTTGGCTGGTGGTGGTTACTTTGACCCCGGGATGATGACCGCTGCTCTTAGAAAGATTGAGGGTGCTATTCCCCCTGGACGTGGCATCGGTGTCAACTTGATCTACGTCAACCCCCGCGCTATGCAGTGGCAGATTCCCATGCTCGGAAAGCTCCGCGCCGAGGGTGTCCCCATTGAGGGTCTTACCATTGGTGCCGGTGTTCCCTCCGTCGAGGTTGCTCAGGAGTACATTGACACCCTTGGCCTGAAGCACATCAGCTTCAAGCCTGGTTCTCAGGACGCTATCCAGGCCGTCATCAACATTGCCAAGGCTAATCCCACCTTCCCTGTCCTCCTGCAGTGGACTGGTGGCCGTGGCGGTGGTCACCACTCCTACGAGGATTTCCACCAGCCCATTCTGACCATGTATAGCCGCATTCGTCGCCAGGAGAACATCATCCTCGTTGCTGGCAGTGGTTTCGGTGGTGCCGAGGACACTTACCCCTACCTCACTGGTGAGTGGTCTAAGAACTACGGGTATCCTCCTATGCCCTTCGACGGTATCCTGTTCGGTTCTCGCATGATGGTTGCCAAGGAGGCCAAGACCAGCCCTGCTGCTAAGCAGGCTATCATTGATGCCCCTGGTGTCGAGGACAGCGAGTGGGAGAAGACCTACAAGGGCCCCACTGGTGGCGTTATCACCGTTCTCTCTGAGATGGGTGAGCCCATTCACAAGCTCGCCACTCGTGGTGTTCTTTTCTGGGCCGAGATGGATCGCAAGATCTTCTCTCTCCCCAAGGAGAAGCGCGTTCCCGAGCTGAAGAAGAACCGCGACTACATCATCAAGAAGCTGAACGACGACTTCCAGAAGCCCTGGTTTGGCCGTAACCGTGCTGGTCAAGCTGTCGATTTGGAGGACATGACCTATGGCGAGGTCGTTCGCCGCATGGTCGATCTGCTCTACATCCGCCACCAGAAGCGCTGGATTGACCCCACCCTGCGTTCCTTTACTGGCAAGTTCATCAGCCGTGTTGAGGAGCGCTTCACTTCCACTCCTGGACAGGCTGCTCAGCTTCAGGACTTCAAGGACCTCGACACTCCCTATGAGACTGTCGAGCGCATCCTGTCCCACTACCCTGAGGCTGACACCCAACTCATCAACGCCCAAGATGTTCAGCACTTCTTGATGCTCTGCATGTTTCCCTTCCAGAAGCCCGTTCCATTCATCCCCTGCTTCGATGAGAACTTCGACTTCTACTTCAAGAAGGACTCCCTCTGGCAGTCCGAGGACCTCGATGCTGTCCCCGGTCAGGACGTCGGCCGTGTCTGCATTTTGCAGGGTCCTACAGCCGTCAAGTACTCCAAAGTCATTGATGAACCTATCAAGGACATCTTGGACGGCATCCACAAGACTCACGTTCAGTACTTGACCCGCGATCTCTACAAGGGAGATGTCAAGTCCGTCCCCACCATCGAATACTTCGGTGGCAAGCTCAGAGACGTGGAGGTTCCTGTCGAGGACGTTGACGGCCTCACCGTATCCTACGACGATGCGCACAAGAACACCTACCGCCTGTCTACTGCGCCCAACGCCACTCTGCCCAGCCTTGACTCCTGGCTGGCCCTTCTCGCAGGCCCTGACCGCAGCTGGCGTCACGCTCTGCTCAACTCTGAGGTTGTCGTCCAGGGGCAGAAGTTCCAGACCAACCCCATCAAGCGTATCTTCGCCCCTTCTCGTGGCCTCTTTGTCGAGATCCACTACCCTAAGGACCCGCAAAAGACCAAGATCATCGTCAAGGAGCAGCCTCGCCACAACCACTACGTCGAGGTCATCGAAGTCAAGCTTGAGGGCACCAACGAGGTCGTCGTCAACATGATTAAGGACACCACTGCGCTGGGCAAGCCCGTCGCCCTCCCTCTGAAGTTCACTTACCACCCTGAGGCTGGCTACGCCCCTCTGCGTGAGGTGATGGAGGGCCGCAATGACCGCATCAAGGAGTTTTACTGGCGTGCGTGGTTCGGCAACGAGACTCTTGATCTCGATGCGGACGTCGCCAGCAAGTTCGACGGTGGCAAGGCTACCATCACTGGTGAGGACATCAACGACTTTGTTCACGCCGTTGGCAACACCGGCGAGGCTTTTGTTGAGCGCCCGGGCAAGACAGTCTACGCGCCCATGGACTTCGCCATTGTTGTTGGCTGGAAGGCTATTACCAAACCTATCTTCCCCCGCACCATCGACGGTGATCTGCTGAAGCTCGTCCACCTTTCCAACGAGTTCCGCATGAAGCCCGGTGCCCAGCCTCTCAAGAAGGGCGACGAAGTCTCTACCACTGCTCAGATCAACGCCGTCATCAACCAGGAATCTGGTAAGATGGTTGAGGTCTGCGGTACTATCTACCGCGATGGCGAGGCCGTCATGGACGTCACCTCTCAGTTCCTTTACCGTGGTGCCTACACCGACTACGAGAACACCTTCCAGCGCAAGAACGAGACCCCCATCCAGCTCCACCTCGCTACCAGCAAGGATGTTGCTGTTCTCAAGTCTAAGCAGTGGTTCAACACAGACGACATGCCTCGTGACCTTGATCTCCTCGGCCAGACCCTCACTTTCCGTCTGCAGAGCTTCCTCCGCTACAAGACGAAGACCGTCTTCAGCAGCGTCGCTACCCAGGGACAGGTTCTTTTGGAGCTGCCCACTAAGGAGGTTATCCAGATCGCCAGCGTTGACTACGAGGCCGGTCAGTCCAATGGCAACCCCGTTATTGACTACCTCGAGCGCAACGGTACACCCCTCGACCAGCCCCTCCACTTCGAAAACCCGATTCCCCTCAGCGGCCGCACTCCTCTGCGGCTTCGCGCTCCTGCCACCAACGAGAACTACGCCCGTGTCTCTGGCGACTACAACCCCATCCACGTCTCTCGCGTCTTTGCCAACTACGCCAACCTGCCCGGCACGATCACCCACGGCATGTACTCCAGTGCCGCCGTTCGCAGCTTGGTTGAGACCTGGGCTGCCGAGAACAATATCGGTCGCGTCCGCAGCTTCCACGCTTCTCTGGTTGGTATGGTCCTCCCTAACGATGATCTTGACGTCAAGCTTCAGCACGTTGGTATGGTCGGTGGTCGTAAGATCATCAAGGTCGAGGCCAGCAACAAGGAGACTGAGGAGAAGGTTCTTCTTGGTGAGGCCGAGGTTGAGCAGCCTGTCACTGCTTACGTCTTCACTGGTCAAGGTTCCCAAGAGCAGGGTATGGGTATGGAGCTTTACGCCAGCAGCCCTGTCGCCAAGGAGGTCTGGGACCGTGCCGACAAATACTTGTTGGACAACTACGGTGAGTTATCTGCAAAACCGCCATTATCATTCGAGTACTTACTAATAATTCATAGGCTTCTCCATTACCAACATCGTCAAGAACAACCCCAAGGAGCTTACCGTTCACTTCGGTGGTCCTCGTGGCAAGGCCATTCGCCAGAACTACATGGCCATGACCTTCGAGACTGTTGCTGCTGATGGATCCATCAAGTCTGAGCGCATTTTCAAGGAGATTGACGAGAAGACCACTTCTTACACTTACCGATCCCCCACTGGTCTGCTGTCGGCCACTCAGTTCACTCAGCCTGCCCTTACCCTCATGGAGAAGGCAAGCTTCGAGGACATGCGTTCTCGCGGCCTCGTCCCTCGGGACTGCACCTTCGCCGGTCACTCCCTGGGTGAGTACTCGGCTCTTGCCGCCTTGGCCGAGGTCATGCCCATCGAGAGTCTGGTGTCGGTCGTCTTCTACCGTGGCTTGACCATGCAGGTCGCCGTTGAACGTGATGCCGCTGGCCGCTCTAACTACTCCATGTGCGCCATTAACCCCAGCAGAATCTCGAAGACATTCAACGAGGAGGCTCTCCAGTTCGTTGTCAACAGTATCGCAGAGGAGACCGGCTGGCTTCTCGAGATTGTCAACTACAACATTGCTAACATGCAATACGTCGCTGCCGGTGACCTGCGTGCTCTCGACACCCTCACCGGTGTCACCAACTTCCTCAAGCAGCAGAAGATCGACATTGAGGAGATGCGGGCCAACATCGACGAGGCCAAGGACGCGCTCAGAGAGATCATCAAGGGCTGCGCCGAGGCTACTCTCAAAAAGCCCACTCCTCTCGAACTCCAGCGTGGCTTCGCCACCATTCCTCTCCGCGGAATCGACGTGCCCTTCCATTCGACCTTCCTGCGGTCTGGTGTCAAGCCCTTCAGATCGTTCCTCCTCAAGAAGATCAACAAGACGACTATCGACCCCGCCAAGCTTGTTGGCAAGTACATCCCCAACGTGACCGCGAAGCCCTTTGCGCTCACCAAGGAGTACTTTGAGGACGTGTACAAGCTCACCAACTCGCCCAAGATTGCATCTATCCTGCAAAACTGGGAGCAATTCACGCAGGACGGCCCTGCTCCGAACGGAGTCAACGGTGTCATTGCTGACCATGAGGGTCCCGGTGCCGCCGCGTAAGATGTGGACGTTGGAAAACCCATGATGATGATAACAAAGGCGGGAATAATAGATGATGACAGGCGGGCCTTGATGACGAGATGGCGTAACCGTTGTACAAATTACGGATGTTGTTTTTATGATTGTTAATCACGCTGCGTTAGAGAGCTTTGTGTTTTATGGGACGGCGTCAATTGTTAAAAGGTCGTACAAGGACAAGAATAGAGAGCAATTACTTCAACCCTGATGACTCGACGTGAAAGAAACAAATAAACCAGAATCATTCGTGTCCAACGAGGGTTGTAAAATGTCCGAATGGGTTGTCTTGTCTAACATGCAAACCGGATGCACGTGTCACAGTTCGTTTGGGGGCAGTCAACAAGCACAGCAGTTCTGACAGCGGGGATCGACGAAAAGAGGATGCAAGGACCCGGCATCACAGATTGGTTCTTCCGAAGAAGGGTGGCCTGTCCGAGTGCGTCGCAACGGCGGATCGACGGACTCACCCGTGCCTAGACCACATACCGGGCAAGGCAATCTGACCTGCCTACCTTATCAGGGGTACTAGCTCTTATCGACGACTATCGGTACGATCATGTGGCATCATCGTCCAGCCAGGGCGCTGATCATTTCAAAGTCTGCCGCGTGGTGGACAAAGGACTTGCCTGACCGTGGCTTGAATCGAGGAGATTTGAGGAGTGACAAGAGCTACCAAATCAGGAATTCTTCTTTCAATGGAAAGGCGAGAGTTCGAGCTTTGACAATCGTAAGCTGTTCCCAAGATTGGATCTGGGGATACCTAGGTTGTGTTCGAGCGGGGAGGAGGGAGCTTGGGGATCCCCCGAGGGTCGCTGCGTTCGGCTTGCGGCGAGCGCCGTGCGACGTTTTACGGTGAGGTGCGGGTGGGGGAGGTTCGCTTCCGGGGCTCCGATTGCCTGGAACACAGCACGCTCCGGACTGGGTTGTGAGGTAAAGCACCAGCCTTGGGTATTGATTGTTGTTTTCCATGTGGAAATTTGCGGTATGATCTCGTTGAATTAATTGTTGTAAGATGGAAACGGACCAATGCCAAATAGTAACACCAACAAGATAAGTACGGATTGTGAGCTCTTCACACGTGCTTTGATGGCTTCCCGTGTGGGCGTTCGTTAGTAAGATAAAGGGGCTTGGATTAGGACCCCCGCCCCCCTGTTCGCCCGCCCGCAGCTCCTCTTTTCGTCTAATATTTCCGACGTCGCCGCCGCCGCCGTCGGCCGGAACCTTATGGGCAATGCGCGTCATCTGTTGCACCGCATATATCTACCTGCTTGGTTTCTTCTTCGAGCTTTCTCTAGCTCCTCGTTCTTTTTTTTTTTTTTTTTTTTTTTTTTGAAGTTGGGACGGTCTTGCCGTCGGACCGGAATACCGCGTGACTGCTAGTGCTGTTGTCTCTTCTAGAACAAGACAGGACAAGACCCATTGCTTCTTGTGAGAGTCATTCTCCAACGTCACCTGGGGTAAAAAAGACGGCACACGAACGCCAGGTTCCGAGACGCCGACGACAACCGAGCGGAAGCATTCAACGTCGGACCTTTTGTGTGTGCGCACATTATACACCAGCGACAACATCGATCTCGCGATTTCCTATCTAAGCCTTGCCTTGGTCACGGCGGTTCGAAGGACTTCCGGCTGGAACGCAACGAGATGGGCGATATGATTAGGGATCCGTCCCCCGCGTCGGCTCCCCGAAAGGAGAGCGGCGGCGGCGGCAACCAGCTCTTCCTCGGAACGTTCGTACATTCAAAATCTCGGGAGGTATTGGAGTACCTCCACAAGACGGCTGTCTGCGTCGACTCGAAGGGGACTATTGTTGCTGTTGAGAGATGCGCTGGGTTGGAGGACGCCGAGGCCGCATTGTTTCCGAGGCTTGGGTGGACCAAGGGGGAAGTGAAAGTGAATGTTGGTCGGGATGGGGAGTACTTCTTCCCTGGATTTATTGGTACGTTGCTCATCTAATCTCGCTGTCCGCCGGACGGAACCGGTGTCCGAGACATATTGTCTTGGTCTTGGTCTCGCGGTTCTCTCCCCCCAACTGGAGCTGGCACTAACCGGACCCGCAGATACCCACGTCCACGCATCACAATACCCCAACGTCGGCATCTTTGGAAAGTCGACCCTGCTGGATTGGTTGAACACATATACCTTTCCCCTAGAATCCAGTCTCAAGGATTTAAAGAAGGCCAACAGAGTCTACACGGCCTGCGTGAGGAGGACACTTGCGCACGGGACGACGACGTCCGCGTACTACGCCACCATCGACGTCGCCGCAACGAATCTCCTGGCGGATATCTGCTTGAAGCTAGGGCAGAGGGCTTTCGTGGGGAGAGTGTGCATGGATCGGCCCGGGATCTGCCCCGAGTTTTACAAGGACGAAGATGCGGAGGACTCGCTGCGGAGAACGAGGGAGACGGTCGACTACATTCGGTCCATTGACCCGGACTTCGACCTGGTCGCGCCAATCTTGACGCCGCGGTTTGCGCCTTCGTGCTCGGTCAATGCGATGAAGGGTTTGAGCGCGATGCAGAAGGAGCTGGATGTCCTCGTGCAGACGCACATCTCCGAAAACAAGGGAGAGATTGAGCTGGTGAAGGAGCTGTTCCCCGAGAGCGAGAGTTACACCGCGGTGTACGACGACGTCGGGCTGTTGGGTGAGAAGACGGTCCTGGCGCATGCGATTCATCTCTCGGAGAAGGAGGCGAGCACGATTGCGGAGCGCGGCGCCAAAATCTCGCATTGTCCATGCAGTAACTCGTCCATCACCAGCGGCGCGGCTAGGGTCAGGTGGCTGTGGGATAAGGGGATCGATGTAGGGGTCGGGACTGATATGAGTGGGGGGTATAGTCCGAGTGTACTGGAGGCTGCGAGACAGGCTGCACTGGTGTCTAGGCATGTTGCGATGGGGTTGGAAGGGGAGGAGAAGGAGAGGGCAAAGTTAACTGTTGAGGAGGTGCTATATCTCGGGACGAGGGGTGGTGCGAAGGTTGTCGGGCTCGGAGAGAAGATAGGGGGGTTTGAGGTGGGCATGCAGTGGGATGCGCAGCTTATTGGGTTGCCCGTTGTCGATGAGGAAGGTGAGGCTGGGTGGGATTCGAATGTTGACGTTTTTGGATGGGAGGATTGGGAGGAGAGGATTGCGAAGTGGGTTTTCAACGGGGATGATCGGAATACCAGGAGAGTCTGGGTTAAGGGGAGATTGGTGCACGAGAGAAGGTAAGCTGGGATCATAGGATTGGGATCGCATATTGGAATGGATAAGGTATAGATACGCCAGATTGGTGACTTGTTAGAAGAGAAGCGGCTCACAGCTATAAATGATATTGATCGGACCCAACGAGGCCTCGAGTCTGCATTCAATGGTTGGTCGAAGGAGCAGCCAGAGGCGGCCTATTTCAAACCGGGACGTTCGGTTTGAGTGAATTCGCAGCGATGCAACTGTCGCATACCAACCGCGTTCGATGGATTGAAGACTTCCTGGTGTCACCCATGGTAGGTTTCAGGATCACGCACACACATATGAATATTCGACATATGTCTCTCATGAACCAACATGTTCAATGGTACAGCACCTCGCGTTTCCCAGTGAGCGGCGACTTTAGGAAACGTCTGAGGTTGTCCGTTGAATATTGAATGAAGTGAGAGCGAAACCGGTGATAGTCCACATCTTCCCGAGCTCTACCTATAAAGCAAGTGAATACCGGAGGCACAAGGAGCGAATGAGATATCGTATCAAGCGCTTGAGAATCAAGTTGAGATACTGCCACGCATCTAGACCAAATCAATGCCCTCTCGTTGGTCCAGCCTGCATGCAGTTGTAGAGAAGTGTGACCGGCTCAACACGCCACCTTAAATCAAGCTGCATATGAGCATGCACTGCGCCGCTATCCTCTCCCTCTCACGTCAGTCAGTCAGAGTAAGACTCCAATTCCTCGCCTCTTCCCCTCTTCTCAACCCAACTTGGTCTTCGAGCTTCCTCAGTCACCGGGGCTGCGTCGCGAATGGTAGTCGCCAATTGACCTCAGATCTCCAAACAACTTTTTGGTTCTCGTCTGGCAAAAAGAACATACTTTTCCCTTCATCCTTTCATCACGCAGGGCGCACTACGCATTAATTCATCATGCCACGAACGACAACATGACTGCGGACTTTTGCGCTACGAAAGCCTGCAGAAACCAAGTTTTATTTGCCACGTTTGGTGCAAACAAGTGCTAATGTCACCACGACGAGCCGAATGATTGGGTCGCCGACTCCGAATGCTCTTCTCCGTGTGGCTGGATCAAATCTGAGGTTTGCGGCAGCGATACTAGGGTCAACATTTATCGACGGGATCCCGGCGTCTTCTCATTCCCTGCCGATTCATCAAGAAAATCCAAATCGGCCTCGTTCTCATTCAAGAGCGACGCTGATCTTCAGCTCTGGAGTGGCTTCAAGGCATACTTTCCGTTTATTTTCGGAGACAGCAACCCCACGGCACTCAAGGTAGAATCGCGCACTACTCTGACAGCGTCTGTCAACTCAGTTGTCGGTGCAATTACTCGCGATTCACTCCGCTACAAGATGGCGAATAAATGCATTATTGGTCGTTTGATGTGGCTTGCGGTATTCAATGATTCCGGAATTTACAAAAGACTGATGGCGGAGACTAGCCCCGGGTTTACTATCGAAAAATGGCAAACCATGTCAATTGAGGCTATTGCAAAGAATGCAGTCCTCTCCTTCAAGTTGGAATATCTTGGCTCATGATCTTTGGGAGGCTACGCAATATGGGATGACTTTGCCCTTGACATCCTCAAGCCGCAGTTCGCAAGTCATTGATCATTCCGCTCAATCTCAAATCCCCTGCAATATCTGGGCTAGTTCGCGCTCCGCTGTAGCAAGGCTATGTTTTGTCGTCTCAGAACGACCTTCAACAGCAACAGACACGAGACAAGCTACCTAACCGAGCTGTAAACACACCGAAACGCGGATTGTTGACAAGGACGATAACGAAATGTGGGTTTCTTATGCAGAGAGTCTAATCATCATGCGTGGCGATGTTTGAGACCAGGATCTGATCATTGGAGTTCAATTTCGCGTCGGAACAGCTCATATTCATAATGCTCCTACTTAATCAATTAGTGATGGCTGCAGCTTTTTGGAGTACATAAAACTCGTGAGCCCTCGACCTCTTCCTTCTCTTTGTATCTCTCCTACAAGGATTCTGAGAAACAAGATATAATAAACGCTCTGGGGTGTCGAGAACGTGGGCTGAATGAAGTGAGCCTCTGTCTGGTCCTTGTCATCGACAAAGACGCCTCCTACCCCCCTCACTACCAAATTGTTGCATAATTTTACACAGTCAAAACACAATTTGAATTCTAACGCCTACCTATTTAGAGAGCTACGTATGTTGAGAGGCCTCCTTTCAGCAGTCCGTGATTTCGCCCAGTAGTTCTCTCAATACATGTATCTAACACACGCACTTCGGCCTGTGGCTTTATCTCAGTAGCGGAAATAGTGCACAGCACAGTAGTATACAATTCAGAGAAGTACTTGGTCGGTTTTTATAGATAAGTTTATAACAGAGACAAAACGAAAAACACGCCTGTTCATTTGTAGTAGACAACAATGCAGCTGTTAGAGGCTGCGGCCGAATTCGACAGCTTGAAGCCCAGCGTTCAAGGCATCGGTTATATGCATTTGGCTGAGTCAGCGCTGGCTTTGAAGGGTCTCCCCACCAACCAAGACTCACCTTTTTCACTGACACCAGCAAATCAGTCCACCTTCCTAACCCAGATATCACTTGCAGAGACAGGCTGAGAGTCTGGCAGGTAAATTCAGAATGTTGGCGGCCATGTCTTACGATCTCTGCGGCACGTCGGGGGCTGTTAATGCTGTCATGGGGCAAATCAAGGCCAACACTCCCGCTTACGGCCTTGGCGAAACTATCATTGCTCGCGAACTTGTTCGTTTCTGCATGTGGATGGCTCAGCTATGGGGTCCGCATCCAACCGCATATTTGGGTTGGTTTGTCGGACAGCTTCAGCTGCAAGTATCGTTGATTGACAGGGGCAATGAGCGTACTTCAAGAACGATGGGCCTCTCTGTCAAATTCGCTCTTTTTTTCTTCGTTGTCGCGATTGTCTTCAAAAGCTTGTCAAAATGGTAGATTTACACGTTGCACCTCGTGCTACGCCACCAACGGAAGGGTCTCGAGAGCAAAGCTGTTGGCCGATCGAGGACCTTTGTTCCCCATCTTCTCCGAGCCATCCACTGAACTTCGATCTTTCAAGTTTTGCACACGAAGGAAAGCCGGATTGGTCTCAACCTCAAGATTCACCGTTTCCGAATATTCGGTCATCGTTTGGCGCCGAGTTCTCGCAACAGTCGTGGAAGGAGATCCCGCAGGCACCGACGTCCTCCCCAACGTTCTCGATCCGACGGAAGCCCGTTGCAACATACACTAGCATTTCGGAGTTTCAAAGTCATCGCCAAAGCGGTGGTTCATCGCAGTCGTCGAGTGTGTCTGAAAAATCTGCTAAAAAGACCAGCCACCCTCCTCGACAAAGACCACTGTGGAGGATCTGGGCGCTTGAATTAATCTGTTTTAGTTTGAGTATACTCCTCTTCATCGATGAGTCACTTTTTGATGAGTCTTGGCTTCAGTTGCCCGAAGTGCTAATTCTTCCTACTGCAAGTCATTGTCGCCGTGCTGTCCAAATTCGATCAGCGAAGTCTGCCGGATTGGCCGTTCGGCATAACACTTAATACATTTCTCGCACTATTCACGGCACTCACGAAGGCTGCTTTCATCTTGCCAGTTTCAATCTCCATCAGCCAGACGCAGTGGACGTGGTTCAACCAGGAAAAGCCACAACCGCTGTATGACTTCCACGTCATCGATCAAGCAAGCAGAGGAGCTTGGGGCTCGCTAGTCTTGATTTGGCGATTTCGTTGGCGGCACTTTGTAGCTCTTGGTGCATTGCTTGTAGTCGTCAGCACTATCACGGCGCCCATCACCCAGCTCAATATCAACTATCCCATACGCGATACCTTAGTCCCGGGGGAGGACGCCGTGACAAAGTCTGTCTGGGACATGAGAGCACCAAGAGACATCCTTGACACGGCAACTCAGCAAGCTATTTACATGGGATCTCTCCTTAACTTCACCGGTTTTCTGGAGCCGCTCTCGTTCGCCGACATTCCGACCGGAAAAGCGACTCGCTCCACGGGAAACTGCACCTTTCACCAATACCAATCGCTTGGAGTCTGCGTGACAACGGCCAACATTTCGTCTCATCTGATTATCGAGGAGTTTGAAAACGCGACGAGCCTTTCAGCTTTGTAGGTACCCATCTCTCTTTTTTAAAGATTCGCGTCCACCAATCTGCAAAACATGAAAATCTGGCTGACTCTACATGTCCATGTGATAGGATTCGAGCTAGTCAGCCCAGAACTTTTGCACATGCAGCTTTCAACGTGACTGGAGAGGCATGGGAGGAAGTCTCGTATGTCAGCATAGAGTGGGGTTGGATATCACTCCTGGCGGCTGAAATTGCAATCGCAATCGTCTTTTTGTCTTTGACAATCGCCAGCCAAGTGGGAATCGGTGACCCTAGGGAAGAGGAGTCTGTCGATACCCGGGGCCTGAAAGACTCTGCCTTAGCCACTCTGGTTGCGCTTGACAGAGATTGCCATTCTGCAATAGGAGCTGGCATTCGGCCTGCAAAAGAGATGGAGAGTATTGCAAAGGAACTCAAGGTGCGGCTTGAGGGCGGTAGAACTGTTCTCGTTGACGCGCCCGAGGACGAACAAGATAGTCGACGTGGGTCAACCGCCGTTGCCCAATGAAATAGTCACCTAGCGTAAAGAATTCTTAAGACTTTTATTACTTGATGGCTATGATTGCTAGTTACTACTAAAACCGCTGGGCGAAGTCCGATTCACTCCATGACGCAGATCACTCCAACCCGGAAGCCTCAGCGGTGGTTCCGGTTCTCACGTTCGCGACGTTCGCGCTCTTGGTTCTCTCGTCTCAGATCCTCGGCTGCTCTGGCCATGTCTTGTTGAACTCTCTGGTAAAACGAAGTTTAATCAGTATCGAACTCAGTCTTGCTCAAGATTTGGCAGAATGGAGTGTGAGTCCGCTTACTCTTTGCCAGTCTTCCGCATCTCTTCTTATCTGCTCCTGCCTCTCCTTCTCCTGGCGAGCCCTCTCCTCACGCGCTGGATCCTGCTTAAAGAGGGGCATGTCGAGTGTTAGTGATGCTAGCTTATATGAACAGGCTTCGTGAATGCCTCGAGCGTGATTGAAAAGACCTGCTGTTTCTTGTATGTGGGAATGGGCGACTGTTGGATGTTCTGTATCGAGCTTTTCTTACCTGTTTTCTCTTAGCCCATGGAAGTGCGAATATGCTTCTTATATGTCACAGGAAGAGACTCCGGTGACTGTAGGATGTCACAATCTTGTTGGTGAATTAGGGCAAAGTAGCACTGATCCACATAGGGTCATGAACAGGAAGAAATTCACCTGAGATCCCTCATTTTCATGAGTCTTGCGCCTGTTATGAAGTATCCCGTATGAGGCGTCCTTCTGTTGATGCATGGCTGTGTATTTACTCAAGAACAACAGTTAATTCTTCCATTCATCAAGGTTCAATACCTGGTCATGCGCCGCTTCATAGCATGAGTCTATGATACAGGCCTGTCACTTCTCTGAGGGCGAATTTCGAACTCGGGTAGGTACAGGCTCAGCATAGATATCTCGGCTATTCATTGTCTCATCGGACCTAGAGCGTAACGAACGTAGCCCCTTGTTTGGCCATGAACCGATAGTTTCGGGTTTCCGTCCTTACGTTTTTCAACATATATATTTACGTCTCCTTGGCTTTCTATTAAAGCTTCCAAGGTGAGGTACTCTTTGTTTACTCTCTGTTTCTCTACTTCTTCTCAGTAGGAGAGGGCAGGTTTGGGTGGAGGATGACTAAGGATTGAATGAATCACGAGGAACTTTGCTTTGCGGAAAAGGTTCCGAATCAGGAAACCACCTGATAACCCTGAGAATGTGTCTCCATCGCTATTTTTGCACTCAAGCTGATAGAAGATTGTTGATTTACCTCTTTAATGAGATATTAAATCTCATTGTTGCAGAGTCTATCGTTGCGGCTGAATATGATACAGGTGAATGCCAGGGGGCATGCCACAGCCTCGAAATGCGGGCCACGGAGATCACTCTATGGCGCCTCACTCAAATAAGCTTAATTTATTAGACCATAGCTCTCGAGGGAGGATCAATGAGGTAACCGAAAACATCATGGCTTCTATTCCAGCGTCTTAGCGGCGGTTCTGCTGCTGGCCCTGCTGGCCCTGCTGTTGCTGTTGGCGCTGCTGACGGATGGTATTTGCGGTGTTTGCAATTTCCTGAGGATGATGAAACAACCGTCAGTGAAACCTATTTTCATCGTTGCCATGATTAGAAGGCTTACTTGCGCCACGCGGATAGCTTGTCTGTTCGCGGCTTCCTGCCTCTCCTTCTCTTGCCGCTTCTTGGCCTCAAGATCTTGGTCTTGTTTGCCGAGCATTTTGATGGCTATATTAGTGCTCGCTATTTTCCGATAATGTACTGAGATACCAGTATGACGAATCTGCAGAATTACTTCGAATGTCGAGTTAAATTATTGTCTGGTAGTCAGAGTCTGTTGTTCGTTCTTTGAGAAAGTTGTTTCTTATTTTTTCAGGTCTTGTTCGATGTGGAAAGCATTCATTTTGACTGGATTTTCGAACAGAATCCTTATATATGACATAATAGATGCTATGACCGCGTCGGCGACTTGCCCTTGTTAGTGAATGCTTCCCATGCTACTCACCAGAGAATTTGTAGCGCTATTGCGCAGTGAATGTTGAGTTCAGCAAATGTAAGAGATCGGAACAATTAGCTTCGGGTGGCTTAAGCCAATCACTAAATGCTCATTAGCATGCTGCAACCTTCTCAGTGTATGCAGCGAGGAAGACTCACAACACGAGGTTCCTCGAACGCAGTCTGGGCTTCCTGCAGACGAATAGAAGCTCCATCCATGAACAAGCATGGAGCTTTGCCAATCGGATGTATCTTTAAGGTGTAACGCGGCATTATTCTTAAGGGTCACAGGTCTCGATTGATAGCTGTTGTGGCAATGATGTTGTGTTTATTAAAATTATATCTACTCTAGTCGAACCGTGATAAGCGTACACTTAATTGTACACATGTTGCTGAATGTAAGCGATCTCCGTCTGTCGGTAGTCATCCTTGGCAATGTAGCCCAAATTAGTGTTGTTGGCGTCAAATACTAGGTTCAACGGCCGGTCGGGCGTGTACTGGGGCCATACGAGGTCCTTCGTCCAAGGCCCGGGCCAGCCATTGCAGAGATTGGGGTCAGTGCCGTGAATGAAAGCCACCCACATCTTGCTCATCTGGTCTGCCAGCTTGATATACGACTGAGGCTTGCCCTCGAAAGGATTCGCGGAGTAACCGATCCCCTTGACGTTGTTAAAGACAAACGCGACCTCTTGGAAATGGGTCGCGCCGTAGATTGGAGCGATGCCGTTGACGTAGACGTTCCACATGTACGAGTGTACCGGAAGTCCCGCCTGGGCGTATGAACTCGCGAGAAGTCGTCGACCGCTGTGCTGTTGATAGTCACCCGCAACAGCTGCGACACGCTTCCACTGCGACCCAAATGCCGTTCCGACGGGTCGATCGGGGTATGACGCGGGGATGCCGACGGCGGGGTCGTCGGGGTACAGCTCCCTGAGCGCGGCGATCTGGGTGGAGTCGACCAACAGACTACTGGCGAGCCATGCTTCGAACTCTTCGGTGGTGTTGATGCCTTGTTTTGCGTATCCCGTGCCCTCGTCAAAGTTGTTGCCCAGGAGCAGCGGAACGGGTGCGAACTTGCGCTCCGACAGGAGAGTAGTCGCCTTGCCGGTGATGAAGTCGCCGTCGATGACGGCGCTGATGGTGGGTGGCGTGACGCCCAGAGAGTTCGTGCCGTTGAAGATGGCATTCAGAGTCTCCCACGGGACTGCTCGTAAGCAATCCAGCCGATCGCCGGCATCGGCGCATGCTGTCTTCTGCAGCAGAGCTTCAAAGTATGGCTGCCAGGCGTCGGCCCCGACGAATTTGGCAACAGGGCTGCCGCTTTCGAGAATTGCGCTGCGGAAAAGGTTGTCATGCTTTCCGTCGTAGGCGATGAGCTGCATTCCCAGACTCCTTGCCCCGGCTGACTCTCCCCAGATAGTGATCTTCGGTTTGTCAGATTGAGTTGTCCCTCGAGGTTCAAAGCATGTCATCTCACCTTATCAGGGCTGCCACCGAAAGGCGCGACGTTCTCCCGGAGCCACTGAAGCGCTAGACGTTGGTCTCTGAAGCCAATGTTGCCCGCGTGGTCATCTTGAAGCTCTCTGCTGAAGAGAAAGCCCCAGTAAGAAAGGCGGTAGTTGATAGAGGCGGCGATGATCTGCTTCTGCTCCTTGACAGACTGCTCGACAATGTAGCTCAGGTTGTACCTCGGGTCACGGGAGCCTCCGTTGACGTAACTCTGGCGCGGTGAAGGTCAGCGAGGGCCGTCATCTCATCTCAGGAAAGGTTACTTACACCCCCATGAACCCAAAGCCCGACTGGGAGGTCGTCTCCTGGCTTGGTGCCGGCCGGACGAACAATGTTGATTGTCAAGCAATCCTCCGAGACCGGACTACCCAGATTGGCAGTGTCTGAGCCGTATCCGATACACATCCAGCCATACTCGGTGGCAGACCTCGGTTCCTCGAAAGAAGAGTTCAGAGGCTGAGGTGCTGCATATCGAAGGGAGCCAATTGGAGGTTGCGCATATGGGATGCCCAAGAAGAAGTCCTGCGCGTACTGCTCGTTCCGGACACCAATGTACGTTCCGTTGGAGAGACGCACGGAAGGAGGCGAAACGTCACGGTGGCCTGGGAAGCCCTCGCACGGGCCCAAGCCCGACAGTAGCACCAGAAGAAGGTTCATTGCGTGTAGACGCATGCTGGGCGGTTTCAACAACGACGTCGAAGGCTCGAAAGGAATGCTTCTAGAAGGCGTGAGGGTGGTGGCTTAAAACGGCGCGTCTCATGTCAACCGCGAAAAAGCTGAATTTGAACCTTCACGCTACCGGGCCAGCTGGGAGTCAGAAGTCGGCAGCGAGTCATTACATTATGGCAAGGAATTGCCTCGTCGCCGTTGAAGAATCCTCCCCACATCGCCCATAGACTAGTCAGTACGGCTAGGACGGCGCGGGAGCTAGACGCCAACTGGGATAATAATCCCCGACGGCCAGTGGCACTATCGATCAACCCCGAATAGGGTGGGAAAGACTCTTACGATCATCACGTCTCTGCTGCCGTTTGGGGTCCGGGGAGGATCGGGGGCTTTCTTTGCGGGACAGGACCTGCGCATGATGCTTGCATATCATCAGATAGGACTCGCTCACCCGGCACCACGGAAATATAACAACAAGGATCCTATGCGTGGTTAGGGGTTAGAAACCGGGGTTAAATGAGCGTATTATTCATAGTTATATAAGCGAAGCTATCCTTATACCTAGTTATAATATAACCCGCGTTCCTATTATACACCTTATATATAAATAAGCCCTTATATTATATATAACGCTTTTAACCTATATATAGCCTAATATTATACTATACGCTACCTACCTATTATAATATAGCGCTATTTACAGTTATAATACTCCTCCTCGCTAAGAGCCTAGTTTTATAAAGCTTAAACCGCTTTAGTATACTCCTTTATAGTAGTACTAGCTCTAAATAGCCTTATATTAGTCTTCTTATAGAGTTATTTAAAAATTATTCTTCTAAGTAACTTTATAAGTAGGTTAGTTATATTATTTACTAATAATATATATTTAAAGTTAAATCTCGCTCTACTAAATAACCTCTTATATAAAGTAGTTATAAACTTATATATATTTTATATAGTTATTTATAAACTCCCTTTTTATAAGTATAATCGCTCCTATATTATCTACCTATATATAAAGGAGCCCTCTAAGCTCTATACTAAGTTTACTTAGGAAGTTATATATCTAAAGTATTACGGGCTACGCCACTGCTAGCGTCTGGGCGGTGCTGCAGACCCTAAGAATTCTGCCCTTAACGACTGCTCTCGCTTAATATTCGCCCTATATCCGCTTTTCTATTATATAGGGAACTTCCTAGAAAACTTCCCTTCCTTAGCTTATATTACTATAATTAAGGCACCCCTAAGTTAAATAAACCCCGGGCTAGCCCCTTATATATCTAAGCTCTCTCTCTACGCCTGCCTTGCTAGTTATATAGTGCAATAGATAGTAGGTAGAAAATAGAACCTACTATACTTATAGTAGCTAGTCTAGAAGTACTACTAATAAGCAAGGAAGCGTTTAAAGTAGTTTATATAGTAATTAATAAGCTTAGTAACTAACTTAATAGCCTAATAACTATATAATAGCCTAATAATAAGCTAACTATAGAGCTCTAGCGAGATATAGCAAGTAGCTATGCTCTAGTATTACTAACGCCGACCCTATAGCTAGAGACTACCTAGGAAGTAGGTAGCGCTTAGTAATTAAAACCCCTTCTTAACCCCCCTAAGTTCAGAGGAAACTACAATAAGTATGCTATATAGGCATAATAGATATATAATAAAGTTAGAATAGACCGGGACTTCTACCTAAGTAATTAGGAGGCCTAGTATCTTATTAACTCCTACCTAGAACCTAAAGTATAGCTAGTAGTTATAGCCTTCTATAGCTTAGGGGGTAGTAATAGCTTATTTAAGCTAGATACCTTCTTAGTATACCTAGACTATACCTATAATAACCCTAATATTATAAGCAAGGCTCTTAAAAGACTCTTAGAGCTTTAAATAAAGTATAATAAAGCCTTTGCTTTATTCCTACCCCGCTTTAAATATACTATTATAGAAGTAGATAGCATAATATAGCTAGATAGTATCTAGATTAACTACCTATATAGGGTACTATTTTATAAGCTCCTTAACTATCTAGTTAACTACCTAACCCCCTATAAGTATATTAAATATATTAGCTTTATATAAGATATTATATAGAAGCTAGAGGGATTATATTATATTTCTAACGTTTTATACTAGCTTATAACTTTTAGATTAAGAGTATTACCTGCTAGAGTAGATATAAATAGGGATACTAGGATAATAGGGTTAATATATACCTTATGCGAGGGTATAAGCAAAGGTTATAGTAAAGAAACGCGCTACTATTTTAAATATAACTAGATTAATTACTTATAAAGGGATTACTAGAAAGCTTAGAAGTTAAAGGATAGTTCTAGAGTAGCAAAAGCTATTAAAGAAATAATATATTTAAACTTAGGAGAGGTTAAAAGTAAAGAGGACCCTTCTAACTTAGGAAATAAATAACCTTAGTATAAAATTAGGTATTAGGGATAATAGAGGAAGAGCAGGCTAGTTAGGAATAGTTCTAGTTAGAATATAATATAAGCAAGCCTTCTATAATATTAGTAGTTAGAGTTAATAAAGGTACTCCTATTAACGCTTTAATAGACTATAGATATAATATCTATATAATAATAAACTACTAGTATACCTGCTGCCTCTATTTACTATATATTAACTACTAAGCATAGTAATTGCGAGGCTTTGCTAATAACTTAGCTCAAGCTATAGCAAAAGGTATAGCTATATTATACCTCGAGATTAGAAGCTATATATAATAACTTTTCGCTTATATAATAAAAGACTAGATACTAACCTCTTCTTAGGGAAGCTATAGATAAAATAAAACTATATTATTTATAATATAATAGAGAAGCGGGTATACTATAGGAAGGGAGGGGTTATTATTACCCTTTAAGGATAGGAAGAACCCTAGAGAGTAAAGGAGATCTAGGAAGCTTGCTAACTTAATACTACCTTATTTATAGCAATCTACTAGAGGGTTAATAAGAGTTAGCTATCTAGGTTAGAAGTAAGAATATAAGTAGTAAGCTTAAGGGATATTAAAAAAGCGCTTAAGGTAAAGAAACCGGAAGACTATTTAGAGAAACTACTATAATATATTTATAACGGATTTACAGAGCTTTCTAAGCTAGCTAAGTTATACCCCTTACCCCTAAGTTATCCTAGTATAGATTATGAAATCTACCTCAAGTATAATACTTCTAGCTAAGAAGTACCTATATCCTAGGGACCCCTCTATAGTATATTAAGAGAAGAGTTATTAGTATTAAAAAGATACTTATAAACCTGCTTAATAAGGGCTTTATTCGGGTAAGCAAGTCTCTTGCTAGCGCGCCTATACTTTTTATTAAGAAGCCTAGCAGAGGATTGCAGCTTTATTATAACTACTAAGCGTTAAATATAATTATAAAGCGAGATTACTACCCCCTACCCCTAATCTAAGAGACCCTCTAGAGGGTTAGTTTAGCGAAGTAGTATATTAAACTAGATATAGTAGTAGCTTTCTATAAGATTCATATAGTAGAAGGGTATTAGGAAAAGACTGCTTTTTATATATAATATAGGCTCTTTAAGTAGCTAGTCTATCTATTCGGATTAAGAAGAGCCTCTATAATATTCTAATAATATATTAATAGCACGCTCTAGGAGTTCCTTAATAACTTCGCAATAGTATATATTAATAATATATTAGTTTATAATAGTAGCTCCTGAGCGGACTATAAGCAGAAGGTATATAAGGTTCTCCTAGCCCTCTAAGAGGCTAGTCTCAACCTCGACCTAGCGAAGTGCGAGTTCTCTATGAAAATAGTGAAGTATATAGGATTTATCCTGAAGGCAGGCGAGGGTATTACTTATTATGCGGAGAAAGTGCGGGAATAAGATAAACCTTGCAAAGGACCTCAGCTATATCCAGGTAAGCCCAGGCGAGGTAGCATAGCTACGCCTTATTAGGCTTAACTAGGAGGGAAAGCAAGGTAGTAGTAATAGTAGAGGTACTAAGGATAGGAGCAGCTAGGGAACTAGCAGAGGGTATAAGAGAGGCATCTAACTTAATAGCAGCCTTAGTAGTATATTTTATAATAGTATAGGCGTAGACCTCGTAGTTCTAGATAGAAGTAGTATAAAGGAGCTCTATATAAGCCTCGATCTATATAGGGAGCTATAACTATTAATAATAACTCTAAAATATAGGAATAGCAGAGTCTTACTAAGGTCCTCTTATTAAAGCTATAGTAAGTAAGGTAATCCTAGCTAAAAGAAGCGAACTCCTCCTAGTAGTAAACTATGCTAGGGTTATTCTAGTAGAATATTAGCTCTATAGAGAAGGAATAGTAAGGAAGCAATACCTATATTAATATAAGTAGATTTAATAGCCTCGTTAGAATAGTAGATATAATAGATAATATTACTTATAATATAGTTAGTCTTATAATAGTTAAAAGGTAATAGGATAGTATACCTCACTTAATAATATTATAATAAGCTATAATATTACTACGCTCCTTAGCCTTAGCTATAGAAAATATATACTTTAAGCAAGGGACCTTGCGAAGAGGTCCCTAGGTCTTATCCTAGGGGATACTACTAAAGATAAGCTAGTATAAGTAGGGATCCTAGTAGAACGTTAGAAGAACGCTAAATAAGTAGAAAATAATATATTATAAAGGGCTCCTAGGCGATAGGATATATAGGAAGAGGGTGGTCGAGGTATTTATATAGCTCCTAGCTAGCTAGGGCGTAGAAGGGATTATCTATAAGATTAAAGTTATTAGGAGCAGTCTCTTTATAATTAGAGAGGCTAATAGAAGTAGAGCAGTTAGAAAGCAGGCCCTTAATAGGAAGAGGAGATTCTATCTCCTTATTAGAGTTAGGGAGGGGCTATATAGGGTTAATTATAATAAAACTATAGGGATAGAGCGGGTAGTAACTTATAGGGGCTGCTATTATAGAGGCAAGGGAAATTAGATTAATTAGATCTGCATAAGTTAGTAATTAATAGGGGTTTAGATATAATAAACTTATACTAATATAGACTAAGAGTATACTAAAAATGCTACTAAAATAATAAGTTATTAGCTAAAATAACGTTATAATTAATTAGTTAACTTATATTAGTATAAGTTAATAGGAGGAGGAAAAAAAAAGAGGAAATAAACTAGGGGTATAAAAAATCATATTATTATAATTATTTACTTATAGGGTATAGAGCAGCTAGTAGCCCGGATTAATATCGCTCTAGACTAGCCCTTAGCCTATGCTTAAACCTATAACTCACGTGAGAGCTAGGAGGAAGGGGGGGGGGGGGGGGTATATATTATAGGCTAT